>JANBPU010000012.1:56938-197980 GCA_027575805.1 Mycoemilia scoparia | reverse complement strand
GCTCTACTATTTAGCAAGTTATTGGCCTTTAAAGTTAGTCCCATAAAACATCTGGACACTTTTGTCCCTCACTGTATACTTGCTCTTTTTAAAAATATATCCACAATCTACTTGATGAGATTATAACCCCATACATTGAACAAGCTTTAAAGTTCAAAAATGTGTTCGATTCTCATTTATGTGATTTGTAATTTGTTCATTCTCATTAGTTAATCCAATTTTGAGAAACTAGAATGAAGAATGATAATAAAGCATTTTATTACTCCTAGAGAGATAGTAGCTATATGTGAGAATCTCCTTTGAAGGTGTACCAGAAGAATACTTTGGATAAAAGTTAATAGTTTGCCGGAATCCAGCCAAAGTGTATAGGCTATGAGCCGACTTGCAGGGAATCAATGAGGGTACCCATCTGTTTCCAATTGATGGATAACTTATCATATAGCACATACACAGAGGCTATAAGGATGCAGCAGAATACAAAATTAATAATTAACCCATAACCAAAGCTTCTGAATCGTAGTGTCTGGATCACTCCTCTCTAAAACCCCTTTATATTTTGATAGGGCCATAAAGCACCAGTACTAGCTTATCTCTCATTCTCAAACGACACACGATTTACTGTAAGTATTTTCAAATCTTTTTCCAATTAGTCTCTGATTCAACCCTTTCAACGCATTTCAAACCACAATCAGTGACTAAAAATAGAAACAAATTTCTAATCATTTGGTTATTACATGGTTCTCCCAATTTTCCATACACTCATACAAAAACATAGACATTATTAAATCAACATGCCCGCTGCTACTCCACTAAAGCCTATCGTTGGCTCCTTTAAAAGACGTATTATTCGCGATGTTGTCATTGGTATTGTTGGTGGTACCGCTTTGGCCGAAGTTTACTGGCTCGGATATGGTGGTCGTATCAAGAGGACCGATGCCTACTTTGCCAAGCTTGAAACTGAAAGAAATAACATCAACAAGAACTAACTAGTAGAGATATGTAAAGTCCCGTTACCACACACTTTCCCATTTAAATTGTATTTCAAATAAATCGCGAAATATATACATACGCATGTATGTGTGTTTTATCGATAAAATGTATTTAAATAATAATGTTGTATATTTTTGGATTGATACAAAGTTATATGCTACTTCTTGTACTATAGACTTCTAAACATGCAGAGATACATGGATATAAATGCCTTATTATGTTATGATGTGTATTTTGTGGCCAGGGATCATTTATGGATTAAACATGCGTTTGGTTGTTTGAGATTTTATATATTTCTGCAAGGCCATCGCTCATTGATGACTTGTTTCAAAAAATATCAACGAGAATCAGAAATATCAAATTGGTCTGTATTAATTCCTTGTTTATTAGAAGCTTTGGTCGAGTAGCGATAGAATCGATGCGATATTAGCAGAGAGTTGGGCCCATTTTCAAAGAGGTCATTTTACTTAACACAAAACCAAAAGAATAATAGACCAAACGTGGGTTTTTCTTGCAATTTTGAACCAAGATTTAAATACTACGCCCATAATTTTTATCCACCTTTCATAGACCCCTCATTGTCACTTAACAATGCTTTACACATAGTCAATAAATCCTGCCTATTTTAACACACCAAAGCTACGAATTGAGCATCAAATATTGATTATTTCGGTGAGACGTGAGTGTGTAGCTAGTGCATGAAAGGAACAGTAGTGCCTCATTTTCGATTTCAACAAGAAAAAGTACTATTATTCAAAAAGATCACAAAGCTGGTATCGATACTTTCAATCACATTATTTGGCAAGAACAAGAAAAGAAACACTCTAGCAAACTCAACAATGCCCGCGCCAAAATCTTGTATCAACCGAGGCTGGGTGGACATTCCGATACCCGCCAAAAAGGATGCAAATATACCCTCGGTATTTGATAATGATAGCAACAGTAGTCACAATGAAGATACACCAAAGCCATTCACAATCATGACATACAATATCCTAGCCCAGCCCCTAGTCAAGCGCTCCCTCTTCCCATATGCCAGCAAAACCAGTCTAAGATGGAAATCCAGAAAGCAGCTATTTATGAACGAATTCAGTTATCTCAAACCCGACATTGCTTGTTTGCAAGAAGTCGGAACCACCAACTACCATCAGGATTACAACACATTTTTTAAAAGCCAGGGCTACGAAAACCAATTCTTCCAAAGCAGGGCCAAAAGCCATGGGCTGTGCATGTTGTGGAAAAAGAATAAGCTAGAATTACTCAAAAAGGTCCACCTCAAGCTTAACCCCAGCGTTACATTGTTTGATGAGAAATTGCACACTGATAATGTAGCTCAGATTTATGTGCTGGCTTTCAAAGACTCGTTGCCTCGGCCTAACCCTGACCCATACGCCGATTGTGTGTCACCTGAACACCAGGCATATCCTTCTTCACCGGCTCCGCACAACTCCAATGACGAGTCGGCGGATCAACGTGGGGAGGATGAGGAACCCATGCAAAGAGGTGTCATTGTATCCAATACTCATTTGTTTTGGCTACCTTCAGCAAGCTACGAAAGACTCGGGCAGCAGATTGTTATCACCAAAGCAATAAACGATATTCAGGAACAATATCCAGACTTTCCAGTCATAATGTGTGGCGATTTCAACACAACTCCTGACGATGCGCTATATAGTTTGTTGACAAGTAGCCAGAGGCCGGTTGACTTGAACGAATGGCAATGCGATCAGCTGCTTCCATGCCAATATTCAGATGACGAAAACGAGGACGGCCAGGAAGCAAACAACGATACAAAAGAAACTACCACTACCACTGCCAACAGCAGCAATACAATTGAGGATACGGATAAAACTAAAACAGATGGATCAAAAGGCAAAAGTGATGAAGGAAATGGAAAAGATTTAACAGTGCCACCGACACCACCTTGTGCAACAACAACAAAAACGAAGGTACAGATAACCCCGGAGAAGGAACAGACCATGAGAATGCTCGAAAAGACCGAGGAAGAATTGGAAGCCATCCTGATCCAAGATACAGAAAAAGTCAATAAGCTAGTTTTGCATATCCAGGATATTTTGGAACGGCCATTCACTAGTGCCTATTCGATCTATACTGACATCGATCCAGGATATAAGGCTGAAGATTGGGATGGAGAACCCAAATATACAAACTATACAAATTGGAAGGGAACACTGGACTATATCTTTATCCAGAACCATCACCACAACGGCTCCTACAATGGTAGTGAGAGCAAGCTGAATGGTAGGGGCAGACTGAAGGTTCGCCAGATTATGTCTTTACCTAGTCAAGATGAGATGGAACCTGGCCTTCCTAATGATACTTTTCCTAGTGACCATGTTGCTTTGATGGCTCGTTTGGTCTATGAAGCTTAGGTTCACCCCGAATCATCTCCATATTTAGATTACTTTGACTTTTGTGATATATTCATTATGGAGTAGTTAAGGGTTAGAATCTAATACACCAAATGAAGCAATTTCTTATACATTCGTAGTTGCTACTTTAAAGTGGTCGATCGGCTACCTGTCACAATGAAGAGGCCTTTATATCGATTTGCTACCACTCAGCGCTGCTTTGACTATCAAAGGGATACCAACTTAATATCCTTGTAGAAAGGGGTTAGCCTAAAAATGTAAATCAAATTTCTTGGCAGCATCATTAACAGCATGCATTTGGGGGGTAAGTCTGGCCAAAACAAATTGAGAGATTTACATTCGTATTTATCCAATGAGCCCCCAGATCTTCAAACTAAGAGACCATTAACTAACAAATAAAGGAAACAACAACAATAATAGTAGTGGTAGCAATAATATCCAAGAACCCATTTTTTGTTTCACTTGCTTTCTTTGTTAGTCTTCCCTTTAACAGCCACTCATCCATTGATTAATTATTACTTCTCCACCCCACACACACACACAGACAAATAGTAGCCGTTATTTGGACACACGTGGATTGTGACCATTTAAATCCCTTTTTCTGCCTTGTCCTATCTTTCTTTTACTTGTCTCCATTATCTATCTCCTTCTTTCTCATCTTGTCCCTATTTTACACTTTGTTTACGCAAATATACCGATCGACAGCTCACATACGGAGACAGACAATTAGTAAATTTCAACTGGCTGCTTTGAAACATTGAGCCACCGCTAATGCAAAATGCCAATTCAAATGCTACACAACTTCAAGAACCTCAGCATAGTATGGCAGAAAATATTGATACTGATGGTTGTGGTTTTATACACACAAACATGTCTCGGTAATACTGAGATTATTATTTTCAAGGCAATTTCAGCACCAACATCTCAATCTACAACCACTACAGATTCAAAGCTACATTTGCACCGGATCGATGATGTGCTACGGTTACTTCAAAACAAGCATAACCTTGTTGGGGATATACCTGTGTAAGTACAAGCAAATAATACTGCATGTATACAATATGGTATACTATGGATCGAATCAATAAATTCTATAAATATTGACTCAATACATGTGTTTGTGGTTTAGGCCTGTATTGACACCAAGAAACGGAACATTACTACTTGAAACAATACACTGGCTTCACCATGGCAGCAGCAGCAGCAACAGTGATAGTAACAACGATCACCAGCAACAGTCTGAGCCATTAACATCCAGTTTGAATCTAAACAGTTCAAAATATACTGGAGAAAACTACTATCTCCTTAAAGGGTTGATCAAAGATAGAAAATATACTGTCCGAGTATCATACCCGGCCACCAATCCATTAGATTTCGAATTGAATGTATTTACTTTGGACGAATTGATCATCGAAGCCAACAAAGATACAGACATCAATACATCAATGATAATCCTAGACCAACCTGACATATCGAATAATAACAACAAAATAAATAAGCTTGGTGTGGATAATACTGTGGATATGATACTACGGATACGTACAAGATTAGCAGGGATTCCAGTAATAACAAAATACAAGAAACCACCACCACCACCACCCCCACCCCAAGCCAACAGCAATAGTCGTAATAATGATATTAGAACAATGTTTGATATGATATTCGAGCCTGTATACATTGACTGTATACCATCAACGTCTGTTCCACTAATACCTGCAATTATGGCAGTAGTCTTGATATCTTGGAAGTATATATTACCATGGTTTAATTTATTGGTTGAACAGGAATTGAATTCTTTATCACCATCACCACCACCAACACCACCAAATCGTTTAAATCGAAAACAAAAAACATTATAATGGTTATAGCATTCGAGAGCTAAGCCTAAAATGTCAGAGAGTATAGTATTATTTTGCGATGATTTTATTTATTTACCACTTTCTTTTTAGAGTAATATTTGATTTTTCCTACTTATTCGTTTAAATTTTATTTATTTATTTTTCAATAACTCAAATGATTTTCTCTAAATTAAGCACTTTTATTTATTTACTATCCAAGCACTGTTTACTTTTTATTCCCATGATCAAAGAGGAAAGAAAGAAAGTTCTAAAAGAAAAAACAAATCATGTGGTAGTGTATAAACATGCTCGTGTTTATTTTTGGCAAACTACCAGTCAGTTTTCTCACTCACTGGTTCATTCACATGAATAATCTCATGTCTTTATTGTTTTCTATTTATAGTATTTTGGAGATTTACATCTTTGAAACCGGATATATATATAATATATATATTTACAGTTTGATTCAAATTAGTGGTAAAGAGGCGGGAAACTAGTTTGTAAGAAAATTCCATCATAACCGTTCAATGAATCAATTTGTCAATCAACTTCATTATTACATACATCAGGTCATATTCTTTTAACCCTTCTATTTATTTATTTTAGTGGAAATAAATGTTCATGTTGATGATAATCATAGTCATGATGATGATAATAATAATTCTAGATCAAAATAAAAAACAAAAAAGAATACACAAGGAAATGAGTGAGTTAATATGTGTGTGTGTGTGTGTGTGTGTATAAGTATAAATGGAAACCTCTGTATGATGTATAATGTAATTTGTTTATCAAATGAATAATAAAATGACAGTCATATATTCATGTGACATTTAAAATAAGTTACTGAAAAAGAAACAATAATAATAAATGTCGGATCACGAATGTTAATGTTTGCAAGAATAAAGTTTTAAAGTTTGTATTAATTTGTATTTTTGTAAAAATAAAGATAAAATGATGAATGGGTGGTAGTTACAACAGTTTTATAAATAATACATTATTTGGCTATATATGTATCTGTGAAGAGAGAAAGAAAGTTGATGAAGATATATAAAAATGCAAAAAGAAGAAAAAGAATTAAAACAGTGTCTAATAAATATAAATATTAATAGATAAAAAGAAACGGAGTCTAGTATAGAGTATTCCTTTATCAGGGAGGTGAGATGGGGAGAAAGATATATGCAAATATTATATAGGTTATAAATATACAACAACAGAGAGTAGGAGAGAGAGAGAGAGAGAGAGATGATAAATGACAACGAAAACGACAACAGCAGATCACTTGTACCAGGGATCCAATTTCATCTATGAATCGCTCAACAAGTATGGAAGATTATTTGGTCAACATCATCGGTAGTGAAATGGCACTTTGAGCACTCAAAGACCTCTGTTGGTGGAGTTGGTAGAGATCCCACTATTGTAGGGGGGATGGTTAGGGGAGGAAGGTCGGTTTCGTAGCTCATATCTGGAAAGTCGTCAAACAGTGGTGGGGAAGAAGACGCTTCTTGGTAGTCTGAATAGGCCAAGGATGATTGAGGGCTATATTCCTGTTCTTCGGTATTTGACTCAGTCAATGCCTTGCAATACCCTGGATCAAAAGTTGGGGTTGATTGGGTTTGACTATGTTGGTCTTCAGAATGGCTGCTAAATGGAGACGGCGCCGATAGCGATGGCGTGTTGGCTGCAGTTGTTGTTGGGACGAGTATGTAGGTTGAGACCAGAGACGAGAATGAATTCAGATACAAGTCCGCCACTTTTGAAGAGGTAGGCAGTGGTAAATATTGGGTTGTTTACAATATAAGCCAAAAAGCAAACCGATTTTTGGCAATTAAATAGTTTGGTTTAGTTCAGATATAGATCAATCGATCGGCCGATGATTGATTGATTGATTGATTGATTGGTTGATCGAGATATATTTGGGTTTAATTCCCGTTTGCGTAATGGCCAGTAGAAAAGAATTCGAAAAATTTGGTGCTGTGATGGTAGGACAATTCTTGGAGATTTGACGACTATTTAAATAGATTAAAAATACACACACTGGGGCTTGTGAAGAGAGAGAGAGAGAGAGGGTGAGTTTTGAAATGGGCACAAAGATAAAAGTCTAAAAAGCCAAGACCTCACAGGGGGGCGTGACATGTCCTCTACGTAAGCTTCTCTGTCTTGACATGTGGAATATAGGCGGAAAATAGCCAGCACAGAACCAAAAATTACATCTTGTATGCTGTGGCATCAGCAGGCTCACATTACCGCGCAAAGGAAGCCTCGAAAACAGGTTTAAAGCCATTGGACGATTTAGCCGCTTGTCTTGCGGTAATCGTGCCACGCCCGCTTAGGAACACTTGCTCTATCACTGGAAACCCACATGACTATCCTATATTTTACTCGT
Source organism: Mycoemilia scoparia (assembly GCA_027575805.1). NCBI lineage: Eukaryota > Fungi > Kickxellomycota > Kickxellomycetes > Kickxellales > Kickxellaceae > Mycoemilia > Mycoemilia scoparia. Next base: position 190,376 of record JANBPU010000012.1, on the reverse strand, counting down.
ACATCGGCTCTTATCTGGCGCTCTCTCCCCTCAATGACCCTTGCTTTGAACACATTCCATTTTTGGCTCTAGAAATCTTTCCTTTGTATTGTGTGTGCCACTGGTCATTATTCTTCCAACAATCTTTCTCCTACCCCAAAATATTTTTCCGGCTTCTCTTCCCAAGCTTCTTTTGTCACATCCTCATCATTCTTGTTTGCTTGTTTGAAGCTGTATACCACCGCCCGCATTATTTGACTATCGCCCCGTTTCATGCAATGGCCAGACCAGCCAACCCTTAAAGCCCAATGCATAGTTGCTAGAAAGTGAACAATCCCAATGCATGTGTTTTGTGTTGTCTTTGTATCTTTAACACAGCGCGCGCCGTTATGCCCGTTGCTCCTATTGCGGCTACAAAGCAAGGATGTACATACTCGCTTTGCCCACCACCTCAACCGATCACCTGGCTTCGCCCAACAGTCCTGGCCGACCGAATCACAGCCAACCACATCAAAGCAATGCACCCCTTGTTGTTGCTACGGTCGTCGCCGATCCCTCCAGCTCGCCCTTCCTTTTCTCTTCTAGCTGGTAGCGTAGAAAGGCTCCCACACATCAACGTTGCAACGCCACGCCCTTTGAAACCTTCAGATTATCCTTATCATCTGTCATGGATGCTCTGTTACTGGATGGATTGATAGTTGAAACATTGGCCATTATCTTCGTCTTATTGTCTAGTATCTACTATAGCCACCACCCCTCTCTCATAAGCCCCTTAGCCTGTTCGCTATGTGGTTTTTGAACCATACGCCACAGGCCAGCGACCAAGCCCTTCCAAACCTATGACATCAGGAGTGATCCTGCACAGCAACAATCGCCAGTATGTTATGTGCCCAAAAATGGCTCTTCTCTGTTCGGCCTCGTTCTCATTCCATATCTTGCATGCCATCTTTGGGCACACATATTCATACATACATACACGTTGCTTGCTGCATTCTAGACGGCATTCAGACATACAGTGTACATCTGAATGGCTGGCTGACTAGGGGACTGGGGAGCCAGTTTTCTAGATCACTTGCTTTATATGAAATACGGCCAAACTTTTTGACGGACATTTTTCTTTTTTCCATTAGATTATCAGACACTCCACTGGACACTCACTGTTATTTTCTTTTCTAAATTACACACACACACACACACACTCGCTATGCTATATTCTATTTTCCCATGGCTTATTATTTCTACTGCTGCGGAATAACATCCGCAGTACGGTGCCTGCCATCATTTCTCCTTGCCTTTAATTAACATGCAACTCCCCATTCTGTCATTTAGTAGCCTGTACCAGATCATGCCATGTGTGATGTGTATAGTCATTAAACAAAAATTATCAATCGTTTTCTGTGTTTACAATATCAAAATCCACGCTCTCACATATGGCAAGATTTCGCTTGGGATCAAGCATCTTGTAGGCGGGAATGGGTCCTCGGGTTTTGGCCCAATCATCAGCTGTTTGAAATGCAAACTCCCAGGGACAGCCCATTTTACCTATGGCCTTGTGAACCCTGGACATATACACTCTGAAAAATAATATTAGTAATAATGAAATGACATCAGCAACGACAATTTGGATGTGCCTTAATTGTTTTGCCTTTATGTGTTTGTTTCCAAATAAGCAAAAAAATAATGACCCTATTTCGCTATTATCCCACTTGCTCGTTCTTGATGATATTTTATTACATCTTTAGATGTTTTCTTTGTAATATTTTATCAACATGATCCACACCCACCCTTGCGATCACTGACATAAATTGGTTTTTATTGTTAATGAAGATCAAACAATAACCGCAATTGCACTCACCCATATACGTAATGATAGAGAGTTGGTTACAATAATGCACCTCATCATAGCCATCATATCATATTTTGATCATCACCTGACAATAATAACCCTGATACGGTGTGTGGGTAGTCAGTCGCTTGCTGCTTTGCTTTGTGTGTCCTCCTCGGTTATTTCTTTTGTTTTAAACCTGTTGAAAATATTACATTTATGTGTGGTCATTCTTTTATTATTTGATCTTGCAATTTGTCCGAACTTCTTGGCATATATTTTCTCTTTGGGTATGTAAAAGCTGTTGTTATTATTATTATTATTAATATACTAATTATAAAGTAGTTTAGAGAGTGTGTATATATTTATATATGTGTATGTGTCAAGCAGATAAATTGAAACTTAATATACTCCCTCCCTTTTGAAATCATCCCCCAAAGCAGTACTTTCTTATCCATAATGTGCTTGGTTACGATAATCAGACAGAAACTAATATTTTCTCATTCTTATGGTCGCAACTTTAGAGTTGGAAATATGATTTAAAGAGCCGAAAGTTGGGGTGAGAGTCTAAATTATGGAGTATACACAAGCCTTGCCAACTATATCATTGGGCATGAAGCCATAATGTAATTGACTGTAGTGGTATGTGTATCAAAATGCTAATGGCATTTCGGCTTTAGCTTGATAGTTGGTGAAGCTCTTTAATACGCCATTATCATAATTTGTAAATGATATGAATATTGAGAAATAATAAATAAATAAGCTATAATGAAATGAGAAATGTAAAGTGAGAATGTAAAAAATAATATAGAAACAACAAAAAGAAAAAACCGATCAATGAAATATTGGCATCATCACTTGCAAAGCTCTGCGAGATGGCACTACTAAGAAGGCTAAAAACACGATCTCCCATCCTTTTCACTTTTAATTGCACATACATATACATAGGAGACAGTGACTTTAGAAACAAAGCATCTTGGACTTCCGCCTAGACAACATGCGACGTTCTTGCAACTCTTCTTGAAGATCTTGACACTTGCTCTTCCACATATCACGGTCCCGAGCTTCGGCGTCAGAGGTAGATTTGGCATCGGCAAGCTGGAATTTCATGCGCTCGAGGTTTTCACGTAGACTCTTGGTCTCTGAATGAGATCTCAAAACTTCCTGGGAATATGACTCGACTTCCTGCTTGTATTTCTCCATCTGGGCTTCAGAGTTGGTTAGACTTTCTTCCAGGGTTGCGATCAGCTGCTTGTGCGATTCTAGTTCTTCTTCAAGCTGTTCAGTCTTGTCACGGTGCTGTTGTAACAATTCTTCAGAGCGCTCTAGCTCTTGTTCAAGTTCACTCAATATCACAATTGGATCACGGTTATCTTCTTCTTGGTGGTTGTTATCTTCATCTCCTTCTACCGCATGATTTTCGTCGCTATTAGCAGTCCTGTCATTTGAATCACCTTCGCTTGGTTTGTTGTTATTGTTCTGGCTTAAGGCTTCTGTTGAAATGGGTGATGAGAGGTGTTTTCTGCCAAGATATCCACCGGTATTAGGAGTGTCAGAAGGCTGCAATACTGGAGATGAAGTGCCCCCATCTTCTTTTTCTTCGTCATTACCAACAAACTTCTTTTCAGTAGCCTTAGGACTCAGCGATCTCTTGGACTCAATAGATGTGTTGCGATGGATTCTGCTAGCTTCATCGATACTCGGTCTAAGTGACCTAACCAAGGATTGGGTTCTTCCCAACATTGATGTCGAAGTAAACGACCCAATACTGGCATTATGGACTGTTGAGTCAATACTACGCTTGGGCTCAGATGATGTTGATGGTCTAAGTTGACTGGAACTAATACTGACACGGTTGCTACCAATACCATGCTCAGTCGAATCATTGTCAATATTGGTGATGGACTTGTGATGTTGAACTACTCTATTTTCACTGCGTTGTCTATACAGTATATGGGGATTGGACCTGGTTCTTGACATTGACTCAGTGCTCGGACGACGAATTCCTACGTTACCATTTGTAAGTCCACCACTTGTCGAATTGACTCTAGCAAACAGCTTTGATGTACTTTGAGACGGCATAACTGTGTGTCCGTTACTATCCCGATCTCCCCCACCAGTAGTGTTGTTATAAAGCAGGGTCTTCTCAAGTTTGGCTTGTAACGAGTGAAGTGCAGTTTCTTGACGACCAAGTCTGCTTTGTTGCTCCTCAACCAAGATTTTATAATACTGAACCTGGTTGTCTAGCTGGTCACGCTCTTGTTCAAGCCTGGCAATCAATGTCTCTTGACCACTTCCAAATGGACTTCCAAGCATCGACAATGGTCCACCAGATGTTGTGCGCTTATTATTATTATAATTACCGCTACTATAATTGCTTCCAGCGATACTGTTGTTGCTTCCATATAAGTCTTCGTGGCCAACTCCGCAAAATGACTTCATGCCATTAACACTACCACCAAAGATGTTTTCATTTTGAATACCATATCCTGAGGCATTCTCGTCATCATCACTTTCGTCAACAGCTCCCAACAGTAACTGGGATGGCGTGCCGTTGCGTCTAAGGGTGGCTCTCTCTGCAGAGAAGTTACGAGTCTTAAGCCCACTGCTAACATTTGGTAGTGGTGGTGTTTCAACGGCTTCGCCCAAATCTTGTCCGGTTGTTTCAGGATAAGCAGTAGAAGAATCATTCTTCTTTTCTTCGCTACCAACAACATCAGTCGAGGAGGTCGCTCCTGTTGAAGCTGCGGACTTTTCCAGATGCTCCTTTTCAGTAGTGAGCTTGGCAACCTTTGCTTCCAAATCCTTTACGATCTCCTGAAGGTGCTTGTTCATTTTCTCGATAGTCTTATTATCCTCAACCAACTTCTTGGTCATCAGTGTTGTTTCTAGCATTCCAGTCTTGAAGTCTTTAGAATGGCTCTTGTGATGTGTGGTGTTATTGTTGCTGACACTATCCTCAACAGATATAAACGAATCTCCTGATGATGATAGAGGTGACGATGTCGAATTTGCAACCATAGTGGCATTCTGACTAACAACTACAACTTCTTTACCCTTTTCGCTAGTATCATTGAGAACTGAAACAGAAGGTACAGTTGCTGTATTGTTCACAAACTCAACAAGAGATTGCTTGATACTATCGTGGTCAGAAGCATTCTGGACATTATTGGCGCCATTATGACTCTTGATGTTACCACACCATGTCAATGAGCGTGCAGATCTATTATCGTTTCTATAGAACCCGGGGACAGATGGCGGAGGGTCAGGGAACTGCATAGATAGCAGAGGATCAAGGCTATGCGCTCCATGAGCTTCGCTTTGAGCAAATGCCATACAGGCTCTTCGATTAGCAGGGGCTAACGCCATAACGGTTTCTCGTCTCCGTATTTCCTTATGGACCTCTTCGATTGCCAAATCATCAGTAAACATAAATGTTTCATAAGCTGATGGCCCAGCAGTGTTGAACAAATCTTTGTTGTTTTGCTGAACAGAGGTAGATACTGGAGAAATTATACCACCTGCACCAATAGTGTTAGCATTAGCTAGAAGCGAACGGCGCTTAACTTTTAGGCCCATTGCTTCATGAGACTGAGATTCAACACCTTTGGTGGCATTATTTTGGCTAGTGGAATGAGAATCTCCTTCTTGGGCACCATCGATCGAACCTTGACTTATGACCCGGTCTCCAGTCGAAACACCCACAGATGATGTCGAAATACTACGCTGCAACTTACATTCCAAATCGCTGATCTTGCTTTGGGCAAGGGCTTCCTTTCTCTGAGTAGCGAGATATTTAGACTCAATGGTCTGTATCTGTTGACTGATGTCTATAATAACAGAATCCCTTTCTTCGAGCTCCTTTGAAATTGTTTGGTATTTCTCACGGAGGGCGGCCTCTGATGCCTTGGTAGCCATGAGTTGTTTTTCAAGGGCCTTAAGGTCTGAGCCATTAGCAGTGACACTGGACTGCTGGTTTAATGAAGAATGTGAGCGACGTGCACTAAAAGCTCTGTATGATCGAACTTTTCTGACACTTTGTTGGGGCTGTTGCTCTGGATTAGGTGACGATGGAGTTGTTCCAGAAGTTGTTGCTGCAGTAGTAGTGGTAGGAGGAGTTGAAGCACTAGCCCCAATGAATGGAAGATCCTCAGTAGCTTCTCTGCTTGTGGTAGTTGTAACTACAGATTTACCACTCTTTAACTCTATATTTTCCTTCTGTATTGCAATGATCTTTCCGTCCCTTTGAACCAAACGTGCTTGCAATTCGGAAATAATGGCCTGTTGCTCCTTTACTTCTTGTTTCAAATCACCACTGCCACCAGTAGTCGTATTGACAGCTTGGTCAAACTTTATAGAGGTTTTACGCAGTCCCTTACCACTCCTAAGCTGCTGCTCCAATAACTTGGCTTCCTTGAGTTTCGCTTCATAATCTTCATTCTGCTCTTGAGCCAATTTGAGCTTAACTTCATACTCATTCAGCCTATCCTGCAAGCCATTCTTTTCATCCTCGAATTGTTGGCGAAGTTGTCTCTCTGCGTCATAATGTCTCTCTCGTTCAGACTCGCATACCTTACGGAGCTCATCAAGTTGTTCACGCAATTTATCGACCTGTGATGCATGCTGTTTAATTGCCTTGTTGCCATAGTCCAGTTTTTCCTCCTGCAATTTGTTTTGTCTTTGGAGTGCATTAAGAGATCCAAATGCATTCTTGAGCTGGTCCTCAAGGTCGGAGATCGTTAAGTTATACTCTTCAATGATATTGTTGAAATCTTCGTCAGTTTCAACGTTAAGGGCAAAACTTGTGGCACTGACATTTCTTTCAGCATACTTTCCAAAGAACTGGGTAGAAAGTCGACGAGAATTAGGCCTGGCATTGCCGACATGATTAGTGACCGAGCCTGAAATTCCCCCTCCTCCGCCTATTCCATTAATTCGGCTACTACCATTGTCCATCAGTAAACGATGTGAGCTTTTAGGCCTCTCAGATGTGCCATTAGTACCTGTGGATGATGAATGGGATGTTGGCAATATAGAAGAAGCCATGTATGACAATTCTAAATGCTTTGAGACAGATTGTGGTCTACCATCGTTGCTTACTGGACTGAGTGGGGGCTGTGATGACGTTGAGGAATTCAAATTTTGTGACAGGATACGGACTTCGCGTTCTTTGTCGCGCAATTTCTGTTCACGTTGGAATGATTCGCACTGTTGCTCTTCCATCTCGAGACATGTTTCGTTGTATTTGAGCAATAGTTCAGTGTAGGCATCATTGAGATTATCTAGCTCATCTTCCAAAACTTGATTACGCGACTTGAGTTGGGTAAAGCGAACATCATTGTGCTGTTGGTGATCTCCATTTGCATCAACCAAACTATTTCTTCTTTCACCATTAGCAATAGCTGAGATATCAAAGGAAATGTCGCTTAGTATGCTTGATCTTGGTCCGTTAGAAAATCCGTTTGCACTATCACTATTAGTAACAGCGGTACCATTATTATTTTCCTTGGCTTTGGCTCTTAATTCTTTGAGTTCTCGATGTAAACGAATGACTTGTTGTCTAAGCATTTCAACCTCCTGCTCGCTAGTTCCAACATTGGCAGAATTGATTGACGACTGATTTTTGATTTTACGTGCCCGTGATGCATATTTCAAAGTACTTATCGATTCGCTAAGATTAGTACTGGCCGGTGATACACAAGCAATCAACAGGGTCTGTGAATTACCGCCCAAAGAATCCTGAAGCAACCTAGTCAGCTTTGAATCTCTGAATGGAACATGGGAAATGCCGCCATTAGATCTGCTGGATATAGTGGAAGAATTGTTCATAGACGATGGAGAAGATAGTTCACTGAGTGCTGAAATTACATTACCCAGGGCCAACAGCCCAGAATTAATGGAAATTCCTTCTTTGGCTCTATCACCAACCGACTGTGTCTTCTTTAGTCTCTCTGAACCAGCCAAATCAACAAAGTGGAACTTCGAAGTAATAACTGTTCGTTCTCCAGTGGTTGCCGATGTATGGTGCTGAACCAGGTATAAAGAAAATATGGCATGTGATCTTGAGGATTTCTCATTCATTCCAGTATATCCGGTTTGTCGAACCAATGACCCATCCTTCAGCATTCCAAATGCTTCGGATGCACTATTTATTGGAACTTCCTTTATTCCCGACCAGATTATGTGGCCTTGCGCATCTTCTCTTATTACAATGGGTGGCCGGTAATAATCACCAAGAGCTGATGCCAATAAATCGATCAATTCTTCATTGTATACCTCGAGATAACTGATCTTGACTTCGACATGGGTTACCCTGTGCTCTCCAGCAGTGTTAGATGTGGTACTGTATTGTGACGATGATGAGGTGGAAAGTACACGGCTAATTCTTCCGCCTTTGGAGTTGCCATTGATGGCAGTTAAATTTGGGCTGGCAATAGATCCCCGGCGACTAACTTCATCACCATTGTGTCCATTTTGTTGATTAGCCTCGAGCTGCTCTTTTTCATCTTGTTCCTTTATATTCTTTTTCTGGGCATCAACCCACTTGAAGATATGATTAATGGCTCTTGGAACTATACCCTCGCTTTCCTGGCTTGTCTCCATTCCAGTTCCCATGGTATAAGTCTTTCCTGAACTTGTCTGACCATATGCCAAGATTGTTATATTAAAGCCTTCCAAGAATCGATCAACAAGTGATTTGACGGCTTCATCGTACACTTCAGTTTGCTTAGATTGCGGGCCAAATGTATAGTCATAGGGAAATACTTTTGGCAGGCCTTGGTATTGTGAAGCTGAGGAAGATAGCGGTGTGCTTCCGGTTATACTACCAGATAGTGAGCCCGGTGGTGGTGGGCTGACTTTGATGTGCCCTTTGTTACTAAGGACCTCGATGCAGCTGGCTGGCAATCGACCATTTGGAATTGGACTGGCTGGACCACCTGCAGCACCCATTAGTCCTCTAGAGCTTGTTATCGAACTATTAGGACTAACCACCACATCATGTGTCTGGGCTGGATTATCAATTGGGCGAACACGAATAGCTACACGTATTGGTAGCTCGGTCACGTTTCCGTCATTGCCATTGTTACTAGTAGTAGTTGTAGTGCTCATACTGGTGCTCCCGCTAGTTGTGGTGGTATATTCATTCATGGATTTATCACTAAGCATTGATAGTCGGTTTATGGATGTAGAATCATTTCCATTGACAGGATATAGGGGCCCACCCTCATCATAGCTCACTATATCTTGAGCTGGTGGTGGCGACATTTAATAGAAAGTGTATACTAAATATAAATAGAGATAAAATATTAATACATAGTTGGCTATAAACTATAGGAATGCTGTTTAATAGTCTAAAATGGCCTTTATACCATCGTCAAACATTCCAGCATTTTGTTTTGATTGATAGCATTCTGGATGACTCGCGTGTTTATATAAAATATCAATGCAGAAATATAAATATAAACTTACCACAACCAGGAATGTGTTTTGAATAAATATTGGTATTTTCTCTCTCGATGGCTGTGGACCGGCACACGCAATGATGTTGTTACAGTATAGATATATTTGGTGGTAGTATTATACTTTGAGTTTAGGGTAGAGTGCTATGATGTATGTATGTGCGTGTATGCCTCACCCCTCCAGTTACGGTTACTGCTATTATTCTTACTATTATTGTTGTGCCTACTGCGCTGGGTTTTGTTTGTGAGTGTTGAAGAATGACGAAAACCAAAAAACCAAGGTCTCAGTAACGAATTGTTGAAGTGTTATTACAAACGGCGTCCAGCGTCGTTTATCACAGAGATTTTGTAGTTGTTAGCCGACTTGCTGGTTAGATATACCGATAGATAGTACGATTTCTATCACAATGGCGGTGCTGATGGTGTATAAAGATGCGTGTTTGTGTGGTGTTTTTGGAAATACTTGGACAATATCCAAAGCCACACAATGAAGTCGTTTGGTTGGATGGTTTGGCTGGATATCTCTTGCAAAGTATTACTTTAGACTCGAATCCCTCTATAATACAATTGTTGTAGTAAATATAAGATTTAGATGAAGGAAGTCTAAAAGGGACTGTGGTAGTACAAATAAAAAACAATAAAGGGTATGTCTTGGTAAATAGGATAGTGTGTTTGAAAAGAATAAAGGTAATGGGTGAATAAATGAACAGAAGACTGTGGGAGAATACATATTTTTATATGCGATTCTGGAGAGAAATACAATCAAACAACATATGCTGAAGACGGTGCACCATCACTACGCATACACACAAAAGAATTTCAATCACAGAAACAATTACAGCGCCTTCACACGCATACCAGCACTATTTGTGGTTTATTGCATTATATTGGCCACACCCAATTAACACAACACCAGGAAACCAACACACACATACACAAATGGGCTGGACGAATGGACGGTTCGACGGGGTACAAAGAATAGCTTTGATAGAAAACAACAACAACCATCCTCACCACAACCATAAGGACGATGAAAATACCACAGCATCACCACAACCATGACCAAAATCCAAATCGCCTGCGTTGCTTTTGTACAGCAAATATGGCCTTAGTAATGAGGAGGGCAGCAGGCGTTTTAATGAAATTGATTGATGGCGGGTGTGTGAATTCTTCTGTGAATTTCTGTAGTTGGAAAAGAAACAGACAGCTTTGGGGATAATTTAGGACGTGTTCATAGAGCCAAGTTTCCGTCGCTGTGCTACATAGCGTTTTTAGAAAGAGCGGGAATAGGGAGTGTGGTAGCGGCAGCTCTTCTTGAAGAGGAGGAGGGATCATTGTTGCTGTGTTATGAATCAATCTGCCCATGTGTTCCAAGGATGTATTGGGGTGGCCGCTGTTGCTTCTAGAGAGAAGCTGGAAGGAGGAGGGATAAGGGGCTTAAGCCATTTTTATCGTATTTGTGTGCATGTGGTCCGATTTGCCAAGGGCTGGATGTGTGCCCAATTTGTGGGCTTGCACCAACAAAACATGGCCAAATTTGTAAGTGGTCTTGTATTTCAATCTTTCTCTTGTACACAAAAGCAGGCATCCTAATAATAGCTTTGCCGATACCCTATTGATATTTTTGCTGGTGTGTGTGTGTCTGTCCGTGTGGTCTGTGGTGGTAATAAGGATGGTGAGTATGCCAAATAAGGTGTGTCATGGACATTGTACCTGGAGCCAAGTAGCCTTTTTGGTAATATGGTCTAGGTGACAGTTTGTGTGATGGCCGTGAGGTGGTGGGAATGAAGGTGGTTGTGTGTGTGGATGCAAAGGAAAGGGCGGTGCTGTTTTTGCTTAAGGATCTTCTTCCAGAGCGGATATAAAAGAATGAACCCCCATTCTGGCACCTTGGGGAATAGACGCTATGGAAGATATGATCCGATACTTACTTTCTAGCAACAACCAAAACGTGAGCTTAACGCCTTCGAACGAGGGGTATATATTTGCTGTATATGATGATTTGGCTCAGACTGATAGACGGACTGACAGACTGACAGGGTGATAAGTTGTCGAAAAAGCCGAAAACAGCCAGGATTATTGATTTTAGGCTATGCGCAATGAAAGAATAAGAGCAAAAGTATCCTGAAAAGAAACAGGTCAAACCAAGTCCATGATGACCCTGTCTTTTAGTACGCTTTCTGGGAAGCCCTTGTTCGCACATCCTCATACCCCAGGCATTCCATCCCAACCAGTTGGAGAGAAGGGGCTGTGGAGGTGGTGGGAGGAGTGATTTGGCCATCAATCAGTCAGTCTATGGCCCATTTAGCAGCAGTAGTAGCACCAGCAACGAGGGTCAGAGAGGCAGAGAACAAGAGAGTCGTACAGATGCACCATTACACGGCCGACTGCCAGTGTGTGCTTGCCAGTGGAAATAAGTTTTCCATGCAGTTTGAGAAGAACTAGTGTGGGTCGATGGTACTGTGGATACCTGCAACTAGTTGTTTGGATCCTCCCTTCATCTAGCTTTATTTTCATGTTGGCACCTTGTTGCAAAGCTGTTTTGATTGTTCTAGCCCACAACTGTGAGGCCTCTGTGTTGTACTAACTGTGGGCTATCTCTCTGCCAACACCTTCCTGTGCACCTTTGGTCTTCACTGCAGGCATCTTCAGACATGTCTCCCAAACCATATCTATGTTATTCCCACATAACCACGATTCTATAAAAGTCATTATTAGCTTCAACAGCTGCAGTCTGAGTTGGCCAATTAACTCCAAACCTCTCATCATTAGCCCTAAAACCACTCCTGCTGCTATAGCTAGCGTCTTATCCCAGCATCTACTATTGCTTGTCTGTTGATAATGCTAACAACAGAAGCAGCAGAAAGGGAAACAGTAGAGGCATCTGCGCCGTTGTCCTACCAGCACACAAGAAACCGCCTCCTTTATTCACACAATAAGTAAAAGCCATAGTACAGCATAGCCTAATGCTCTTGTCCATCTCTCAGTGGTACTGGAATTTTAGGTTCATTGGCCTTTTTCCTTGCATCGTCTCCTCATCCCCATCCTGACATCTCTCCATCTCAATTGTTTCATCTATTTGGTTGTAATTACAGTCATTGTTTGATCTGTATTGTCTTACATGGGCCGAATTGGCATAGCCCAGAAGATACAAATGGCAATATCTGTGTTGCATAATATATATAAACCGGTATGACTTCACCATTTTCTTGGTCTATTTTTATTATCTTTGTTGGAAAGAACATTTGACTTATATGAATAAACGCTGGCCCTTTTAGTCACAGAGTTTAGGGCATCTACAAATGTCGGTTTGAATCGGGTTTTAGCCTTCAACATCTAACTAGCCGATTCAGTACCTTCTAGGATAAACAAATTAATATCTGCTGTAGCATACGAAACAATATTATGAATCATTCTCAATTTGAAATTCTATTCATCACATTTCAATTCTGCCGACCATTGTATCAATTGATAACTTGGCAAGTTCTCTGTCAAAAAGGAACAAGCAGATACCCTCACACATTCCCTGCAAATCAGCCCATAAACCATACATTTTAGTTGGAATCTCAGTGATGATTGGCCATTATCGAGGGGAATGTCCTAGTACCCTTTTTGAGGAGACTGCTCTGCCATTTATAGACAATAGCGCCCCATTGATAATAATACGTTCCGAATAACAATAGTGTAGCTGTAGCTGCTAGCCCACAGTTGCCATATTGACGGACATTAATGGTCTAAAAATAGATAACCAGGTATATATAAAATGTAATAATATTGAAAATAGAGTCATGTATCGAAAATAAAAGTATGCAAAGAACAACATCAACAAAAAGCCACCATGCTCTCCACTCATCAATAAATTAGGCAACAATCTTTCTAAACAGAGGATCCGGTTTAAGGGCCACCACAACATCGTCTTCAGGGAAGTTTAGTCTGACTTTTTGGTGTACATCCAATTGGTTGGATTCGGCCAAAATGTATCGGGATGCACTAAGCTGTGTACAAATACTAAACAGATCCGAAAATGTTGGTATTTCGAGTCCATACATTTGGCTATATTGTTGATGGATGATTGCTATTTCTCCAAAAGTAACTTCTGGTAATCCGACTTTTCGCAGTGCTGCTCGAAGCGATACCATAAACATTTTCTGGTGTAATGATGCTTGGGTTACAAATGCAATGTTACTGGAATTGTACATCTCTTTGACTGCTTGGTCGATTGTTCGCATTGTTACTTGTTTTAAAGTAGCCTTTGGTTTAGATGATATTAGTGAAGATACAGGTGAAGATACAGCAAACGGGTTATCTTCTTCACCACGAGGCACTGAGGATCTATTATTATTGTTTTTGTTGTTGCTTGCATTGTTCTCTATTTCTTCCTTTTTGGCCTGTATCCACTCAGTTTCCACCATCTCGACTGCTCTTCGACATACATCCAACACCCTTCTAGCATCACCTGATACTGCACTGATCTTTCGGGCGCACAATTCTATGGCATCCGGATCAAATGCCTCACATCCTTCCAACCTTGATGTCACAATTGTATATAATTGTTGGTGCGTATATGGCTGGAAGTTTATTCTGGTCAATCCTAACCGGCTGGATACTTTATGACTCAACATTCGTTCTGGTAAATCCATGGTATTTGCAATAGCTATCACGATAAGCCCTGAATTTTTCCGATATGGCCATTCAAAAAAGTTGTATATCACAGATTGGTTTTTGGTTACTAGTAAATCCAATTCATCCATCAATACAACAAGACTTTGGCGTTTTTGGTTTCCAATATTATTATTATTATTGCTGCTGGTGGTTCTTTTCTTTGCCTTGGAGTTACTGAAATACTCATCAAGCAATTGAGCTGCATGTGAGTTAGTAACTCTACCCAGTCCGCCACCCTTGGAATCTTTTTCACCATTTTGGCTGCAAATTGCTTGCCACAGCATTGAATAGGCCTGGGCTGGTTCAGTCATTTTCATACCATTAAGCTCAACATATTGAAATGGCGCTAGTTCGCCTTGATCGGCGGATTCTTGTAGTGTTCTGACAACTTCACGTACTGTGGCGGTTTTTCCTGCTCCTGGGACTCCAGATATGTACAAACACATTCCACTGCCACCACCAGTCTCACCCTGTGTATCAGCATATTCGCCATCTATCTGCTGTTGCTGTTCCTCTAGTGCACTTTGGAGATGCATCAGGATATCAGCAAACTCGTTTTCGCGGCATGGTAATGAATCGGGGACAGCAGATACATGCAATCTTTGTCTGGCTATTTCGTACGCTGTGGCTCCTTCTTGGATACTTGGTGATACAAATGTACCACTCTTGCTGAATAGTCGGCGAGCCAGTGGGGTGCCACATTCAGGTAATGGCTGGACATCCAGTAGTCTCTTGCGTCTTTGGGTTTGGGGAGTGGCTAGAATGTCTACTGGAAGGTGACTCTTTCTTTGTCTTGGGCGTGGTGCTGTCGCTGCTATGGCTGTTTTTCCTGTTCCTCTCTTTGTCCGAACCTTTGTCTGGGCTTTATTCTTAGCCTTGGGTTTGGCTACTGGTACATGTGGTTGTGGCGGAGGTGATTCGGGTTCCTCTTCAATGGGGTCTTCGATTTCCATGTCATCAGCTTCTTGTTTTTTCGGTGGTGGTTTATACACATAGTCACCATCCTCGTCATCATCATTTACACTCTCTTCGCTACTGGATCCCAAGACTTCTTTGACAAAGTCTTCGTCCTCTTCTACAAGATCAACAATTGCTCTGGGTCTTCTAGCTACGGTTGTTCGTTTTGGTGTTGACCTTTGTGGAGATCTTTCGTTGATAGAGATAATTTTTCTTGCTGCTGATATCGTTGTTGCTGTTGTTGTCTTCATAACTGGATGGCTTTTAGATGGCCTCATTTCAATCCCAAGTCCATCATTTTCATCCTGATCGACATCCATATCAGCAGCAGTTTTAGTTTTAGCTTTACTTGCTTTAACAGACTGAGATCTTTTAATTGATGACTTTGCTGTTGTAGCCTTTCTCCTGCTTGGTGTTGAAACTGGAGTGCTGAACTTTGGCTCCTTGAGCTTAAACATATTATCATCAACCTCCATGTTTAAAAATGGCCCATTTCCTTCATTATAAAATACATCCCACTCCAATTCACCAAAATGACTGGTCGATTCGTTATAAAACCATCTGCAACAGTATATCTGTCCGTAAAGATCATCTGGAATGTCGTTTTCTCCGCCATTTGGGAATTGGTGTCTAAATTTATCAACAGAACATACTTTGATACCACATATAAGATCCTCAGGGTCAATAATATCATCAGAATTGGTATAAAAGAGCTCGAATTGGTCATCAAAATCTGGCTTCTGGAACTGTCGCTTTATTTTGTTTTTTTGGGCTGATCTTAATGGCGAAAGAACTTCTTCAAGTTGGTACAGCCATCTCATCAGTATTCTTTTTCTTTGGATTTCGTCTTCGTACATCTTGTATATTATCCCTAGGTATGGCTTATTTTCGTCACCACTATTTACTGCCACAGCTTGGCCCATCTTAAACTCTTGACCATTTACATACATGCTTTGGTAGTAGTCACGATTGATGTTATATTGGGTTGCTGATACAAGCTTTCTAGTATTGTAGCGGCGTGGAGTTAGTCCTTCGCTGGGTGTACTGGGGGCATCATTTTGGCTGGATTCATCTTCAAGTAGGATTCTCTTTCCCCATTTCACACTTGCTGAATAATTATCTATCTGCGGAGTTCGTTTGACACTGCCAGGCATGTCTTTAGCTTTGTGCTTTACTAGCAAAAGATCACAAGACAAGTCGTTAATTTTATATTATGTATATGTTAAACGTAGACTATATGCATATCCTCATTCTTACATTATATATAACAATTTTATCAGTTAGAGAAACTTTAGGTCTCAATAGCTGCAATAAAGTAGAGTATAGATAAACAACAATTTTGTAAAGTAAACAAAATGTTTTATTTTCAATATGGGTTGAATGCGCATTGTTTCCCTGGTTCTTTGTTTACGAAATTAGTGATCTGTCTAGCATCAAGCTGATCACTAATCACAAAGATTCAATTTTGCTTAATTTATTAAAAGGATAAATTGATTGTAAATAAATGCAAGTTCGCTATAAAACAATTTCGATACTTGTATATGGACAATGATTATAGGCGCAATTGCAATAAAATGAATGTCCAGCTTTATTAGTTAACTTTCACCCTTCAAAAATAATCACCCATATTACCGATATAGTGATGCTAGATCACAAAGCAATGTTTCAGTTTCAACTAATTTACAGGGCTATCAAGTATCGACCACAACATTTTAGCTTAAACCAACAAGTTACAAATAACAATGGAATATACATAATACTTTTGTACTATTATCATTCTATATTTCGAATTTCGAATTGCGACCATACAAACGAGAAAATGTCGGTTCCCGTCCGATCACCGTAACCAAGCACGTTATGGCCAGGAGAGTACTACTGTGGGGGACCAAGTGGGAACACCTGGTGTTGCAATTTGCTTTTTGTTTTTTTGCACAATTGACAAATGGTACTAACTCACATCAATGTAATTAAAAATATACGTTTATTTTTTTTAAATCAGAGATTATTTATATAATACTTTTTTGTCCAACTGAGAGCAGAAACTGATGATATAATAATAGCATTGAAAGGTTTAGGTGATTGTTCTACTTGATGTTTTATTAGTTGGATGGCAATCATATATCTACAAAAGCATATTTCACTAGTCTCTATTGCGTTGACTCCTTAGGTGGTTGATAACATCTGCAGGTGACTTTTCATCGGTCAGCTTTCTCTGTTGCTCTCCAAGGACAACTAAGTTGCATTTATACATGTTTAGAATAAATACACAATCGAAATCATTATTTATGAGTTTATTATAAGCTGCGTGGTACTTACGGCGCTTGTATAATATACTAGAGTATGTAACGATTATAGGGACTGTTACTATAATGACTAACCAGCTTCTTTGCCGCTTTGAAAGATCACGCAGCTTATAATACTGCTTGGGATATGGATCAGGTCTTGTCATCTTGTCTGGCCTATATGAAATTCTTTTGTGTGCCACTCGATTTTAATGTATTCTTATTTAATGGCTACTATAAATTATAAAATGCAAGTACGTGGTAATGATATTTTGTTATCAAAAGTTATGCTTGGTGATACTGGGTGGTTTTTACCTTTGGCCAGTAACATAAAATTGTGGGTTTATCATTACCATAGTCCGTTGAAAATTAAGCGATCAAGCATTAAATTTTAACTTTTTTTGTCCTTGACTGATATGGCAGGCTCTTTACTAAAAGGAAATAATTCTGTGCCCTCTCATACATTCCTGAAAATTTGACCCACAAGTCGTACATTTTGGGAGGAGTATTGGAGGGATTATTCCAGTACACTTTTATAGAGGAGACTCTGCAATACAGAGTTTTAGATAGAAATATAGGCCATTATGGTCGCAGCTTTTCCTCCAACAAGCATATCACACTTTGTCCCCTTCGCTCATTTTCTCATGACCAATATTTGCTATGATTAAATTATGCAAATTTTCAAAATTATTTTTAAATTTATGGTTATTTTGCTGGGGCTCACGTACAGGCATTGGATAGCTGATTGGTAGTGAAGCTTAATTATATGTACTGTAGGCAGAAAACAAAAAAATCTGGTTTCATTGTTGCAAAATAATTTGCCCTCTCTTCTTCCTCCTCCTCCCCTTTCCTTTGCATTTCACTCTGACAGAGTGTTAGTTACAAACCCACACACATACACACGTAAATAATATCAATAAAAAATGCCTAAGGATAAAGTACCAGACGTTGATGTATCAACGATAAAGAATAAGCAAAAGCGGAGTGATATTTATCGGAAACAACAGGCAGCTAAGGCCAAAGAAAAGCATGACCGCAGACGGGAGCAGAAAAAGATAGAAGCCCAAGACCCATCAAAGAAAGAGGTGAGTAATATATAAAACCTATGCCTAAACATTTTGAAGAAAATTACTATAAATTATGGAATTCACGAAATATTTTTACTTTTATGCTAACAATTTACACCCGAATTACAAAAATATAGGAACGGTTAAAAAATAATGTAGTAAGAACACAAGAAAACACGCGAGAATATGACGAAACGCTTGTAACTGAAGAAAATGTTGATGAAGAGGATCAAGTCAATGACGACGAGTTTGCCGAATATTTTGACGGAAAAGCACCAAAGGTTGTCATCACATCCAGTCCGATCTCAAACAAAAAAACGCACGATTTTATCAAAGAATTGTCTTCGGTTATTCCGAACTCTGATGTATTTAAGCGCGGAAAGAAATCAGAAATGAACAGAGTCATCCAGTATTGTATGCACCATGACTATACTGATTTGCTTGTGGTAGCCGAAGATCGAAAAGAACCTAGTAAGTCCAATAAATCCATATATTTATTGATTTGTGTGTGTGTGTGTGTGTGTGTGTGTTTGTACATTCTACAATGAATAATTATAAACAGTCACAAAATATTTATTCATTCGTTTATTTTTGAATTTGTTTTTTTTGTATATAGCCCATTTGATCCATGTTCATCTTCCTAATGGGCCTACAGCCTACTACAGACTAACCAGCATCATTCAATCAAAGACCATTGAGGGACACGCAAAAGCTACTTCACATAAGCCAGAACTCATTTTAAATAGATTTGATACTAAATTGGGTCATACTATTGGAAGAATGTTTGCTGCTCTCTTTCCTCATGTTCCCCAGTTTGAGGGCCGCCAAGTTGTTACCTTCCATAACCAGCGTGATTTCATTTTCTTCCGTCGCCATCGGTACATGTTCAAGAGCGGTAAGAAAGCCAATTTGCAGGAAATTGGTCCCAGGTTTACATTGAAACTTCGCTGGCTGCAAAAGGGACTGTATGACCCCAATAATGGTGAATACGAATGGATCTCTAAGGTAATTTTCCTGATAATTGATGTTGTTTGCGTATTTACTTGGGGGAGGAGGAGGAGGAGGAGGGAGTGAAAACATGTGTCTATGTGTCTGTCGTACAGAAAATTTTACTAACATTATAAATGATATTATTATTTCAATAGCCTGAGCTTGAAACCAGCAGAAGACGCTTTTTCTTGTAATTACCAGTCATATTTATTTACTATTTCTTATTATCGCGATTTCTTTTAAAGAAAAAATAAAAACAAAAAAGATTTCTGCATACATCAATGGGGAGAGGGGAGTATAACATCCTGGATATTTATGATATCAGCCACCATCATCGTTGTGGGGATTTTGTGTGCCAAAGGCAAAAAATGTGTAGTTTATTTACAAATACAAAGTTGGCTATAGTATATAAAAATGATAAAGGAAAGAAATGTGGAAAATTATATTCTAAGCATTGAGCAGCTGTTGCTGCAACACAATTTTGTTCTCTTTAGCATACTTCTTTGTTTTAATAGTAGTATAATGCAAGAGGTTAGGTTGTATATCGAACAGTATTTGGTCTCTGGCAAGTAAAAAGCAAGACAAATCAAGAACGGCATAATAATCTTCATGTATGCAGCAAAGAAATCCTTGATTGTTTGTTTATTATTTGTCAAGAGAGCGGTTTTGGAAGCTTGGGGTAAGCGGGGGAATACGCGCGACAACCTTGCCCTTTAGTTGGTTTGGGCGTGTCTTGGATTTAGAGAACCCATCGGAGCTTTCAATGTACTGTTCAGCAAAAGACATCAGGGCCTCGATTTCTTCTGGATTATCTTCCTTAATCTGGGCAACCTGGTAGGAGAATTTGTTGGGAGCTGAATAGGCTACAACATTGGCGTAGTCACAGTATGACAGGCATTCTACGGGCACGATTTTAAGACGAGGTTGTACAGCATTGGGACAGTTGATTTCGCCTCTCCGCAGCTGGTCATGGTGCTGATGCTCAGGGCCTCCGTGGCAAGCAGCTCGGCTTTTTAGCCGTTCAGTTTGTTCGTGTAACGCCTTGATGTTTTCGTACAAGATCTGTCCTGTTTTCTTTTTGCGGCCATCATTGGCATACGACGGCGTCATTGGTACAATCAGGTCCTCCATGTCGCCCAAAAGGCTTTTCCCTGGCTCATCGCCACTGTTGCTGATGTTGCCTAGACGACATTTGAAATAGCTTGGTCCACACGACTCTTCGCATTTGTCCTTAACCTTTTGGCGCTGGCATTTGGTGCAGACAAATAGAATGTGGTCCGTCTCGATCTCACTGTCGGTTTGCAATAGCGTAGCTGAACCGGCAGTGCTATTATTGGAAGTCGCTGAGAATGGGCGGCTTACTATATTTGGATAAGTATTAGCTTCATTGGGAACAATGTCAATGTGCTTCAGGGTCTTGGTGGTAGTAGCGGTGGTCACAGCATTCTCTGGCCTGGCTATTTTGACCACGCCCTCCAAACCGCCTGTTTTGGCACTCTCTATACCATTGCCCATCATGGCTTCAAGCTCGGGCGTATGTGCACGGGTTGTAATTGCACTGCGGTAAGTTTGTGGAGTACTGTAGCCCAGTCCCTTGACAAGTGGATGATAGGCATCGATGCTGCCAGTGCTTATCTGATTCTCTGGCCCAGCTGGATCATGGCTACTATCTATTTTGATTGACGAGGCTTCCCCGACTGATTGTGGAGGCGATGGTAAAGCTGCTTGTTGTTTAGCGGCCGTTGGACCCTCTAAGCCCTGGGACAAAGAGGAAAGCTGGTGCTCCTCTTGTGAGGCATTTGGTGGTGCCGCCAATTGCTCTTGCTGTTCGAATTGGTGTGATGTGTGTTGTGAAATTTCCTTGCGAGGCTTTTTGCTGTCTAGGAGCTTTGCGAAGCCGACCTGGACCCAGTGCGTGACCCTCTGTCGACAGTCTCTGTCGGCAGTTATGCAGACTAGTATTGCACTGCTAACTAGACCGACCAGCGGCCAGCTGCCATAAGGACTAGTGGATGGCCAAAATAGACCCATTATGATAGTGTGTATATATAATTAAAAGAACGTAAAGGTAAATAAATCGAGGATAAAAATAGAGGACTGGTTTATATAGGAACGCAAATAAGATTGCTATAAAGTTATCGAGTGAAAAAGTTGACTGATTAACGGCCGTTACAATTGGCGGGCGAAAGGATGGCCTTTTATTGATGGCCACCTTGAGTTTTATTGCCATGGTAAAGATAGTTCACATTCATACATACATGTAAAGTGTACAGAACCGCCCCTCCCAGCTATCACACAAAGCCATTCCTGCACAAAGCACACGATGACTCTGAATTTGTAACTATTGCTATATCAGATAAAACACTACTGTGCAAACAAAGTATCCGATGACACTACTATTGTTGTTTGCTCAACGACGCCTTGTTCATCGGGTACCTGGCCTTTTTCTTATGCTTCTCTTTCTTGCTTTGTGGGATGACTAACTATTTACTTCCAGGCTGAAGTGCAAGGGGAAGGCAGACGATCTAGTCCCCTGCAGCTGTCCGAATAGTGATTTCCGCCGCACGCATCTGAGTGCATAAGTAACCTCAACCCATATGAGCTAGCCACCCACCCACATGGTCTGTAGTTTTAGCAAGTGGCAAAAAACTTTCAGCCTTTATCAGTCACTCTCAAAACCTGTCCCTACCAGGTGGCTGTGTGCTGGTGACAAAAAATGCCTCATTGGCCCTTGCTCAATTTTTTGCCCTGGCCACCAATCAAAACGCTCGCTTATTATCTGATTTTTCAATCATTTTGAATCGGACTTTCCGAATCAATCACATCGTTTTTTGTTATTATTTTTGGTGGGTATTTCCAGAGATCATCGTCCTGGACCAAAATAATGTCATATTGTTGTATTCCATTGCAAGCTTATATATATCTCATATGACTAGAGCTATCGTCATCGCTCGGAAAGAGCAATTTGTTTTTGGGCCATTTCTTTTTCGCTGGCCCGACTCTGTGCAAGCATGGCTGTTAGGAATGACAAGAAGGACATTACTGCCTTACTGATATATGCTAGTTGATTTAGCCATGTCCCCATCATGAGTTGCATATATGTACCACTAAAAAGACTGCATGTGCATTACCTCAAGTGTCATATGTGTGTGTGTATATTGGTCATCCAAAGCTTCTCGAAGCATCTTATCAGATGACTAATCCAAGCTAGCAAATCCGAGATAAGCCCTCATTGCCAAAGCCAATAACTTATATGGATCATTATTTTTGAAAGGCCAATTTTCACTAGTAGGCCAGTAGTTTCAACTTGCATACTAGACACCAGCCTATATTATCATTGATGATATTAATTTAGCCTTTCAAAAATAATTATCTATATGGCGGGATCTCACCCAAAAGGAAACAAACTGATACCTTCATGCAATTCCTGCAAATTGGTCCATAACCCATACATTTTAGCCAGAATCTCACTGATGATTGGGCAGTATCCAGGGGAATGTCCTAGTACTACCCTTTTAGTGGAGAATCGGTCATATATCTGCACTTGTCCTTGTACAAGCATTAAAATTGCGAGAATCGCCACTTGCACCAAAAGGGCTACAACCTTGATGGTGACGTTTCCGGCTTTAATATTCCCCAGAGGTGGGCTGGTTGTGGATGGCCTATATTCCAACAAAAAAATCTTACAGATAGAGGATACACCTAAGCTTCAGGAGTGTTTATTTTAATTTGATTTTGATTGGTATCATCGGCATTAACATTCTTGTGACAATGGAAAACCCGCCACTTGGGCAAATATGTTTTAAAGCAGTTAAAGAGTCTGCAGATGTGGTTTAAAAAAACAGGCGAAGCAGAGACCATAGTAGATGGCTACGGTGCGCTGGTTAATTCCAACTAGTAAGCCGTTGTGACGACACAGCAGGCCACACCAAAATGATATGGGAACATGCAAGAGCATGGGAGTGGTACTCAATGTTGATAGAATAGGCTACAACAAAGTAGCTAACTTCTGGATTGCAGACCGATATTACATATACGACAGTATGGATTCCATGCATCGTCATAAAGAAGCTGGACACTCAAAAGAGTTCCGCAATATTGCGGTGACTGTTTTTTCGGAGGTATTATGAATACCAATAGAAGGATATACACCAATACTCCTGGGCATTAGTTCACTTGTTGTGGAAATTCCGATCATAGGTTTAATACAAAATTTTAAAAACGACCCCAAGTGTAAACTTCGTATCCAAATTCAGGACAATGCGCCATCCTCAAATAGCACAGTGTGAAACCTCACAGCACAAAAAACTGGCCAAGTTTAGCAAAGTTTCTAGTGAAACAAGACGTTTCAGTGAAAATAGTAATGCACAGAATCAGAAGTTTGTGAGTGTGTTGATATATATGCTTGAAAACATACATGAACACACACACTTGGACAGAAACTGTATGAGCGGGTGGCTCGCAAGCGCATTTGTATGTATCAGATCATGAAAAAATCCAAAGACTCCAATCCAAGCCATAATTGGAAATTAGGAGTCACGAAAAATTCTGAAAGTCCATGGAAGTGTGAAACAGTCTTACAGACCAATGACACAGGATCAAGTACCCATGTTTCACGTTACTATCCTAGGGCACTAAATATTTGTAAGGTCATTTTTACCTGTCCAATGACCAAGGAACTGCCTGAATCAAAAACATAGTAAATGATGGTTCACATTAGACGGGAGCTAGGCTGTGCGATATAGCCTAAGAGACAAAACTACATTCTATGCTTGTACGTTGCAAGAAAAACTTGAAGTCCTGTTTCTGGCGACAACATAGAAAAGGTTCTTAACTCCCCTACAGGTACCGAGCAAATTAATCTCCTAACTCGTGTTTGTTTTCTTCAACTATTTCTTGACCTAAATAATACCTGGCATATATATACATATACCACTTGTATAAGAATAATAGTGTACCAGTAATCTCTATCACACAAACATGAAGACCAGCTCTATCCTCGCACTTTTGTCTGCTGCTTTCGTCAGCGCTTCTCCTTTCGGCGGTAGCCCAGCTCCCGCTGCCTACCAAGGTGGTAGTGGATCCTACGGAGATTCTTATGGCGCTCAGCCAGTCGCCGGCAGCTACCATGGTGGCAGCGCTGGAGGTTCTTATGGCGCTCAGCCAGTCGCCGGCAGCTACCATGGTGGCAGCGCTGGAGGTTCTTATGGCGCTCAACCAGCCGCCGGTGGATACACTGGTGCTGGTGCTGGTGGTATTGACTGCGCACCACAATACGTCCTCGTCATCCCAATCGGATCCGGCCCAGTCGTTAAGGTCGCTGGTGGTGCTGGTGGATACAACGCTGGTGGATACGATGATAACATCGTCATTAAGACCGTTGACAACTACGTCCAGAACAACGTTAACGGTGGTGGATACGGAGGTGCATACGGCGGTGGTGCCGGTGGATACAACGCCGGTGGGTACGGTGGTGGATATGGTGGATACGGTGCTGCCGGTGGTCAAGGCCCTGCTCCCTTTGTCACTGCTACCGCTACTGTCACCCAGCAGTAAATTATCCATTTGGCAGAATAGGGTAAAGAGCCACTTTCCCTTTCTTCAATTGGCACCAGCCTAAAGCGCAATTAATATACCTCATCTCACCGCGGTATAAACTACAAATATAACAACCACAGTTCAAATTGTACTCCAGTCTTCCCCCAGTCTCCCCTTCTTTACATAATATTTTCCAGTTATTAATAGTCATCCTAGTTTAATATTTGTTATTAAATGGTAGCAGCCACACCATTAATTAATAAACAATAAAAAACACAAAATGTTATAATTCCACATGTATGCGACGATGGAAGTAGTGTAAAGTCCTATGGGTTTGTTTCTAAGTGTACTTATGAATGACAGACATTGTGCCTAATGTCAATATGCCATAACATAGTTCACATTAGTAAATCCCGGCATACTATTATTCAATTTATGTCCCCTGGTTCTATGTTGATAAGGTAATGGCGTACCTTGAATTGCCTGAGTTTATTGTTTTATTGCTATTAATAAAAGTCATTGACAGCCATGTAGTGATCCAAATATTCTATAACTTTCTTTCCCTATCTCTATCGCCAATAGCATGCCTATATGGGCAATAATTATAGTCGCAATCACAGCCCAATTGATGAGTCCAGTTTTACTATCAAACATTGACCCTTCAATAATAATTATCTCCCATATGGATAGATTCCAACTACATTATGAACACAGGACGGCGGTTACTAACCTATTTATCTACTGATATATCGCATGCATGAAATTCAATAGGTCGTCTAATGCCGCAACATGCAGAAGATAGGAACGAAAAATTATCAACATTGCCAAATATTAATTGGTGTTTAATAAAGATGTGTATTTGGAAATTATTATTTACAAGAAAAGATCAAGAAGTATCATTGATCTACGATGACAATGACAGTGAATATACTATGAAATATCACATCAAATACTTAATCCTATTGGATTAATATTCCTTTTTAAATTTGACTGGTATTCCAAGTAAATTATAAGTATAGATAGCTAGATTGGACCAGTGGTAGAGTAGCCTCCTTCAAAGGTGGATCAGGATAATGCCTTTGATAGTAGCCAAAATTCCGTCAGACTCCAGCAAAAATGTATAGCTGCTTGTGGTCTGGTTTGCAGGGAATGTATGAGAGAGGGTACCAGTCTGTTTTCTTTTGATGGAGAACTTGCCTAGTGGATGGTGCTATGAATCGCTACTACGAACTCACAATGAACCTATCTTGATTTGCTAGCTGCCACTCGTACTTAGAGGCCGCATTACTTGTGAGTCAAAGGCTATGCCTCTAAGACACTGTAGCAGTGGCTCTACCCATTTGCAGTAAGTTAAAACAGGGCGATTTCAGTTGACGTACTAACTGTTTTACATGGCTGGTACATTGAAGCATCATTATTGCTATGCAATGGCCACACCATACAGCGAATTGTCCTGGCTGCCAACAAATCTTCTCATCTGTGGCCTACTGGCAGTAGAACCTGAAAAAACCCTGTTATATATACAAGCTATTTCAAAACATGGGAGTCGCAATCCGCAAGAATTTTGGCAAGTGGGACCCTTTGGAAAGGCCAGTGAGGCATGGATGTGCTCAAACACAAGACAGAGGCACAGAATGGGAAATATATGGGAGGTTGTAGTTAGAGAATGAGACTCATAGATTAAACCACTTCTGACCACAGGTGTTTCACCTTTACTGCCTATTGTTCCAGAAGGGTAGTAGCAACTATGCAGAGCAGAGACAGGAACTGAAACTAGTTTTTAGAATTTGGCATGAAGTGTTTACAAAGACATAGAGCAACAAGTGCTAATTTTGGCCGACAAGTCGCACATGTTTCAGTACATGTCAAGCAGGGGGGAAATGGGCGAAGAGCTCGATGTGCCATCGCTTCACGAGTTTATTTATATTTTAAGTATCACATTAACCCGACCTTTTAAGAATTACAACGCTTTCTTTCCTCATCGATTTTCCCAGTTTGTTATTCACGACAGATCCAGTACTGTAGTAATATTGTATATATCTTATAATTCAACATGAAAGCCAGTCTTATCTTCACCGCCTTGGCTGCCCTCGTCTCAACCGGATCTGCCCAGGTCCTTGAGGGAACCTCTTGCACTGAGGGATCCATGCGCTGCGTCGCCCTCAGCGGACTTGACCAGAGATACAATGAATGTATCAACGGCGTCTTCAGATTGGTCACATGCGGTTCAGGAACCTACTGCCACAGCGACGGCGAAAACGCTGTATTCTGCGGCTACAAAGAAGGAACCGAAGTCAACGCTGCCAACGAGAGATGGGCCCAAGACGTCCAGCGCAACGGTGGTGGAAACTATGGTAGCTATGGTGCCCAACAGGGAGGCAACACCGGTGGTAGCTACGGTAGCAACGCAGGTAACGCCGGCGGCAGCTATGGTGCCCAGCAAGGCGGTAACAACGGTGGTGCCGGCGGTTATGTCGCTGGTGCTGGTGGCTACGGAGGCCAATGCCCCGGACCAATTCCCATCACTCTTAACCCCGTCCTCCCTACTTATACCATCACTGGCCCCCCACAGAAGACCATTGTTGTCACCCGTGATATCGTATTGAACGGAGGTGGATACAATGGTGGTGCTGGTGGATACAACGCCGGTGGATACAATGCCGTTCTTCCTACTCCCCAATACCAAGGTGATGCATATGGCGGTGGAAGCCCATACGGAGGTGCTCAGCCCACTGGTCCCGTCACAGTCTTCACTACTGACACTCTCGTCTTCGTCACTGACACATCCTCTACCCAGACTGTTACCAGCTTCGTCACATCTGGCGTCAGCACTGTCTTCGTCACTGCTTCGACCCCCACCATCACTACCACCATCTCATAAGATACTACTCATTCTAATAATATATAATATAACCCCTCTTTCCCCCTTGGCTGCTACCTAAACTAATATATTCCCTAATTTCATTTGATTAAATAAACATACTGGAGACAAATCATTTTATGCTGTTAATGTGGACGATTGTTTTTGAAGGGTTAGTCACGCATTTGGCTGTAATTGCGCCTATAATCATTGCCCACCAAAAGGATGTGGTGGTGGTGGTGGTACCCTTCAAAAATTATTTCCCATGTGAAACATTGGTTGAATTATTGCAAATCTTTATAATGTTAATCCCAACTAAAAACTTGGAGTTGTCAGAAATTCCTGAGCTGTTGATGCACTACTACACTGGCACGGCATAACCAACATAATCCGCGCCCAATGCCTCTATTCTGCCATTATAGAATTGTTACTGTTACTGCGACTGCTTATCTCATAATAGCGACTCTATACTCTAGCTTTTGCTTTAGAAACAGCCCCATCAGTAAATTACTACATAGATAGCCAGCCACAAAATACATTCAAATGACTACAAATAGTGCCAATTGTATATTCTGAAAAAGTAAAGCATATGCACATTGTTATTAATTGCCCTGTTTTTAATATTAATTATGCTATTTCTCAATGAGCGTTAAATGTCCGACAATTTGCAGGCTTTTTTGTATATACAATTCAATATATTTGCTCACATGTATAGGCGATTGTGTACTTTTGGCAAGGACGACGGCTTGCTGAATGACGATGAGGTCCGTATACACTCAGAATAGCCGTATTTTTAAACCCCACAGCTCCAAGATTAAATAGCAAAGGGTTGTTTGCAGATATCTCCTTTTGTCCATATCCCTATACTTATATATACATAATATCAAGTAGCTATCACCAATACTGCTATTTGTCACCTTTTTTAAACAACCCAATTTATTCTTTTTTCTAGTCTAATAGGAACTTTACCATTTAGAGATTTAAATAGTTGATAATCATGATGTTACCAACTTCTAATGTATTGACTTTGATGACGCTGGCTACTGCTGTTGTTGCTATAACCACTCAGGCTAGAAATGCCCCACAAAACCAAGATCAGCATGAACTACAGGCATCCATCCCAGCATCGATGGTACAAAAAACCCCAGATTGGATGATCAATTTCAAGTCCAACCTAAAGGCCATGGAGCTAGTTGAAGCCAATGAGCGCTTCCTTGGTTTTGGCGTACTTGGCGAGCTGGCCAAAAAGATCCTCGACGACGTGGGGTTCAGCAAGGACAGTTTCATAGCAAACTTTATAAACACGATTTTTGATCTTATTGAATCCACTGATTCAACCACCCTACACGCCTTTGAGACCATCATAAAGCCATTTGTTGGGAAAGACTTTGACTTGCATACCATTTATGATAACATCCAAAATACCCTTGGATGTTTGGCTGGCGGCTGTGATAACTCATTTGTCGGGGACATTGTTCAAAACCTTTTAGGTATATTCAAGCCGGCCATCGAGCTTATTAACTTCCCTGGTGGTATTCCGGCTTTCGCTAAAATCCTGATACAAGCGACTAAGTTGATACAGAGTTTCATTGATGCCCCATTTAATATTCTTGACACGATTATCACTACTGTTGTGTCCCTGAATGATAACCCATATGCTGATGATAAACATCCTCAGACCGAAGCTGTCTATCAAAAGTTCATCGAAAAACTCAACCTGACCGAACAGCAGTCTAAAGACCTTTTGATAACTCTTGATAAGGTCGCTAAAGAAAACGGTATATCAAATGGTGCGGAAGGTCTTTTGAAATACCTGGTCAAATTCGCTCAGAACATCAGTCTTCCCAAACTTCTTGAAAGTCTCACCAGTGATAAAGATGTTAAAGAAGACTCCCTGAAAAAGAATCTAAAGGACCTTTATAGTGAAGATTCTCCCGTCAATATTAGCAAAGGCCTAGCTGAAGGTTATGTTTAACAATAACAAGTTGCCAAGAATGTTGCACATATCCATATAAATCGTATAGCATTAAATGTCTTTCTATACGCTTTTGATTTGAAGTGCAAGCTCGTGCTGTAGTCAACACTCTATAGCCAAATACCAACATCTTATACATAAATAAGATAATAGTTTTAATATACATTCTATCATTTATTATTTTTGGTCACATCCAGTATTTCAAGGTTTGAAGAGATCTGATTAATATTTAATAGCACATCTCAAGACACTACACGCATAGATAGCTATAGCGGCATTATTATCTTTCGAATTACTGGAATATAAACTACAACCCCAATTCTTTCTGTGCATTCTTGACTTCAGATATATCTCCAGTATGCTTGCTTTTAACATCGCTAAGTTTAACACAGTGCTTGCCATTGCATTCAAGCAATTTGATGACAATGTTCATGGGCTTGCTCTTGACCCCAGAACCTGATTTCTTGCAAAAATCATTGGTAAAGTTTGTGCCAATTCCAAAGCTACACTTGATTTTGGAAGGTCCCTCTGAGCACTTTTGTTGAAGTTGCACGGCAAGCTCGGGGTCAAGACTGTCAGAGAATACAATGACCTTGGTGCTATAGTCTACACCGATCTTTCGATAGTGGTCCTTGACCGTCTCGATGAACTGGAAAGGATCGCCAGAGTCATGACGCACACCCGCATACACCGAGGCAAGCTCTATGTCAAAGTTGTCAAAAAATGCCTTGGTTCCAAACGTGTCGGTCAAGGCAATTCCCAGACTCCCTTTAAAAGTTTGGTACCATTTCTGTAAAGCCAGCGCATTTCCATTTGCATAGGTTCCCTCTATTGCCGATATGGCCATTGTCCACTCGTGGCCCATTGTTCCTACAGGAGGTATACCAAAATGGCGAGCAAGAAATACATTGGACGTCCCCGTCAACTTCCCTGACCCATCAACACCCTGTTGGCTATTGTTTAAATTGGCAAGCCCTTTAACAACCAAATACTGAGTATAAAAATCCCGCCGCCTCCGAGTTCCAAATTCAGCAAACTGGCAGCCATTGCTAATCAGGTAGCGTCCCTTTTGTGTGGCTTGCATCTCTTGATTCTCGTGGTCCCAGTCTGTATCGACAAATTTAAAGTACGCTTCTGATATCAGTGACAAAAGGGGAATCTCGTATAAAATTACTTCGGACCATATGCCCTTTACGACAACTTGCAAATCATAATCGCCATCTCTTGGGCGGTTAAAGTCTTTGGCTGTGTGAGACCCACTAGTCACAGCAGTACTGTGGGTGATTTTTACCTGGTTGGCTACATCGAACTTGAACTCCTCCAAATAGTCCAAATATTCCCTGGGAAAATAGGGATATGCTTCCTGCATGTACTTCTTTTCATCAGGTAATAGTCGTATTGTGTCGAGGGCTGTGCGCGCACATAATGTTAATGATGATGATGATGATGATGATGATGATGATGATGATGATGATGATGATGATAAATATAAAAGTAAAAAGGTCATCAGTTAAGGATAAATATGATATACAAATAATAGATAGAACAATATCTCGAAATATATTTGTATTCACATCACAGGTACACCCACGCTTAAAGGTAAATAAAATATATTCAAGATGTGATGTGATTTTTATGGCCATAGATTAATACTTTTTTAGGGATTAAAGTAAAATGGTCTAACCAATTTTACCCATCGCCATTTCTTATTTAGACACACCCACACATATTTAATATACATTCTTGTGGATATATGCATGCATGCATACAGACACACGTATATAATCCACAAAAGAATCAAATATCACGCCCACCTTCTTGTGTGAGAAAATAAGAAATAGAATAAGGAAATCATTTTACCTATTAACATACCTTTTACGCGTTCCCTCAGCCACTCAACACCTTGCTTGTTAAGCTGCTGAGTTTTATCACGGTTTATGAACTGATATTCGACTAAAGCATTGGGATAGTGCTGCCTCACAGCATGTTGCATCGTAAACTTGTATAGGTCCTGATCCAATAGAGAAAATGGCAGAAGCAGTTCTTTTATCGCCTTTGGGTCTTGGGCTGGCATAGCTTGTCACGTTTTTTGCCTCTTATGTATGTAAGCGTATGGCTGTCTGCTTGACGGTCTTTATGTATGTATGTATCTATTTTACTTTTTTAATAATAATAAAAGCACTGTCAATCTGATGGTTTATATATATATATATATATATCCAGAAATGGAAGAGTAGAATAAAATGAGGGGAAGTAGATATAAAAGGATGATGTAGAGTAAAAAGCTAAAAGAAGGTGGTGGTAGTTTTTGCACAATAAGTTTCAAACTTGGACCAGATCAGGCGATAGCATCGCTGTCACTCTGATTTAATGACATGCGACTATTTTCTATAGATTTGCTGTAATTGGATGAAAATGCCTGATCATGGTTCTCATTGCTATCAGGCTTGTGTGTCGATCAATTAGAAAATGTGGTGATGGAATTACCCTCAAAAGATCATGAAAGGCTGAACGAAATTTTGGAGTCAGTATCTATAGTAAAAAGGTATTTCGCAAGTTTCATGGAATCAAGAACTAGAGTTTAAACTGCGATGTAAAATAATCGGCCTACTGGCACTATTATTGTCGAAACAATATAAGTACTAATATGTGGCGACTCACGTAAATATAACTTGAATTTATATATCATCCCTAATAGAGCAACAGGCATACAGGCTCTGTTTGGGCTAATGACCCTTAAGAATGTGACGCTTTGGATTAATATATCAACCCACAAAGTTTTTATTTTGGTGACCTTTCTAGCATCACTCTCTCTCTCTCACCCTCTCCCTTGAAAAAGAAAATACATTTTGGGATCAGGATTGTGTAAAAGATTTTGAAAACATAAATTTGTAAGCATCACACATGACTTGTATTCAACTCAAGATGGTAGCCTAAAACTACCACCAAATCTATAAGTATAAACTCCAAACTATCTTAATTTCAAAAAACGGCCTATAGGAATTAGCGCTCTAGCCGTGTGCTTTGTGTTGCATTAACAAGACTGAATAAATTCCCAAAAATATCTGGCTGCTCATAAAAATGCCAATTTGAGACATGATTGTGGCAAAAATCAATTGCAAAGCTGCCATTTTTCTCTCTCACACTCTGCTGGTTATGTATCCTTTTGCTCTTGTACCTTTTCTTCAAGACACAAACAGTTACGCATAAGCAAAAACAAACATACTCTTAACTCTGTTTACATGAGAGCCACAACAGCAATTACAATACATATAGTTAAAATTGGTAAGTTAAAGCAGCAGAAACAGTTTCTCTGCTAGTGTTATTGTTGTTGTTATTATAGTAGCAATACATGAAGAAAAAAGTGATAGTGGGACTACTAACACTAGCTGCAAGGTTATTATTAGGCAATTCTTCGACTGGCAGCTGAACAGGATATGGTGTTTGTGAGAAAATGCATGGGCAGCATTGATAACCTCTTTTTGGCTGGTTAACATTGCGTGGCGTCAAAGCCACAAGGGGTACAAGACCATTGTCCCAGTGAGAAATATGTAAACGCTGATGCAACCAGCTGGCTTGTCTATTCGCTCAGCCTGATAGTTCTGGCCAGTCTGCTCAAATCTAAATCCTGTTAAAGTAATCGCTGCATACAAACACAAATTATAAATCGACTCGTCAAAAGTCTGTGTAATTTAAATATCTTGCTCACTTTCATGACAAAAGAGAGAGAGAGAGAGAGAAAGGACGATACATCAGAAATATATCAAACTACATAGCAAGACAGAGATTTCTGGCATATTTCCATTTAAAGACATATACACTCACACACTCAGCCCAACTGGCTCCAGTAACAATATTTTATTTCAGCCCATGAACTATACTCGATCTAATGAAAGGACATATGAGTACTTGATACACTCTATGGTTATCTATCATTCTATTGCTTTAACCCCAAACTTGCATAGTTTTTACAGTTTCTATAAACAAAGTTTTTTATTTGTATATATATATGTGTGTGTGTGTGTGTGTGTGTGCATTTATTAGAAACCCTCTTTTGATATCAATGTAAATGGAAAAATGCAGCTGCGGATCGTGATATGGACTGCTACCACTGTTATTCCGGTGAGCACATTTGAATAAGTCTGCTTTTAGGCTCTTGGCATACATAATACATTTACACATACATAGTACATTTTATTTCTCACAAATCTTCATTGGGGGGACTTCGAACCACTTTTCTTATGCACGTCTTGGATCAGTAGTGGTTTTTACTGGCCCATTTCTTTCGGATCTTTTTCGGAAGACAAATTGCTACTTCACAGGCTAATGGAATATGTATTTTATATTTTATTGGTACTATTAGACAAGAAAATCAATCAATGTCTTGACTACTTTAATGTATGTACGTATGTATGTATGTGCAGTTTTATCTATTATCAAATAATGTAAATGTTTAGACACGTCTTTATTTATAGTTTTTATCAATTTTATCAACCTCATTAGTAAATGTTTATTTGTGGGTAAACCAAAGTCAATTGATATGCGATATCAGAAAGATTATGAGCAAACTTCCTAACAGTACTGCACTTTTTTGGTTGAACCATATATATATATATATATATATATACACCGTATATGCTGGCATTTTTCTTTTATTTTTTTGATAAACATAAACAAAAAATATTTTATATGTGACTAAATGAACAAGTTTGCAGTATTGAAAAGTATACTAAACGGCAAATGTGAGTGGGGTGGCAGAGGTATTGTAATGTTAGAGGGGCGCGCTCGTGATAATGTATACACACATATAAGTGCCTATCATAACATACAAATAAATGAGTATTGCAGAACAACAGTAGGCTGACAATTGAGATGACCAAAACTACCACCACTATTAGTATTCGAAAATAAAGCCAATATCATGCTATGCATATTATAAAAACAAATAGGACACATGATAAGAACCATTGTGTTCTCCCTGTGGCCACCGCAAATTTCGCGGGCAGTTCAAGGAGAATAGAAGGGGCATTTTCTCGGAGCTTAGCGCAGTACATTCCACCGATATAAACACATCTGCGCATCTGCAATCTGATCTATACGAAGGCGTCCATGCATCTATCCATCTGCTTGACTGTCTAGGATATTGGCGGTGCTCAATATGCTATTCTTTGCGCTGGATGTTTTCTCCTCAGCTGGGTCACTTGCATGCTATATTCGGCCCTTCTTTGAAAGCAATGGAATGGCGAAATGGCGGTTGGGGCTTACATTGTAGACGTACATACATGTATACACATGTTTTTGCACATAGACGGAGAAGAGCAAGAAACCAAAATATCCTCCCAAGTGCCACCTAAACTTGGCCCTATTTTATTACAAAAAATATACTGGTGTATGTGTGTACATGCGTGTTACAAAAGAACCACTTTGTAACTAGAAAGTAGTGTGAGTGTGACGAAAAAATTATATATACATCTGCTTTTAACAAACATCAAGTCTATCGGACCATTGGGACTACCATGAACTAAAGCTGGGTTAAGATTCCGTTAGTTTTTTGTTATGCCTGTTGAAGATCATACATCCCAAATCTGTCCAAAAAGGGGTCTTTCTTATTCTCACGTGTAAATAGTCCCTTTATTCAATGTGTTTCTCTACACTGTACTGTGGTGATAGCATCAGTCCACGGCTGTTCGGGTTGCCACAATATCAAGATTTCTAGTCAGCATGTTGTGCGACATTATGATCGGTCTTTCTTTTTGCGTGCTTGCCGTTACTGTTACACTGGCTAGCGCTCCATCTATCGCTATCTCTCTATTCATGACAACAAGTCCCCCGCCAAAATGGGAGCAGACAGATACCTTTGATGATTAAGCTGTATGCCACATACACTAAAATTTGTGGGAGCAGACAGATACCCTAGTAGTACATTTCCTGCAAACCAGCCCATAAGTTATACATTTTAGCTGGAGCCTCAGTGATGGCTGTCTAGTATCCAAGGGAGTCTACTAGTACCCTTTAGGAGGAGACTACTACTCTGCCATATAGATACGGTTATTAAGGGATCAAAATGGGCAATGTCATGTCTGCTCAGATCTTAGATTCATTGACAGAGCAATTTATGCTGATCAGCCGCTTATGCATTTTGTGGGAGCAGTGCGGGCTCAACAGAGGTTTCCATCAAAACAGCCACCTCGCCATCTCTCTCTCTCTCTCTCGTTCAAGTGCATGTTCTTTGTAGACTACTATTTTCAAACAAAACAACAGGTATGTTGGCTCTCATTCCTCTAACTGTGACTACAATGCCCAACACAAATCCTGCTTATACTTACATGCATCGCTTTTAAAGACATATCTATCCCATTCAATCACCCTTTCGTCATTAGTGGATTGTCGCAAATTTAGAAATAAATACAACAACCCCAACTCAAAAGCCTTATACAATTGGCTCTTCATGCGGTGTAATTTATTGAGGTTTTGTCTTGCTGCTCGACTAAGCGAACATTTAAAGGGTAATAATTATGCGCAGTAAAGAAAATTGTGGTTTGAAAATAAAATACAGTATAATTGAGTGCTGAAAACATTACTCAATAATCCTGACTGCCACAAAACCACAAATGTTGACAAAGACCCAAGGCCCGCTGATTGTTTGTATAATCATATTTTGCATTTATTAAATGTGTGTAATGTTGAGTTGCTTCTGACTACTACACACAAGCGTTGCATATTTAAACTCATTCTAGAATTCTAAACCTTCACTGACTTACATATTCACACACTTGTATAAGGACTTATATGTAAGCAATCTTTTCATTGCTGCAGATACGGGCTTTAGTTGAGATTACTTGCAGCAGATATGGGAATTAGGGCAGTAGCGACAGCAGCAGCAGCAGCAGCAGCCATTGGCATTGATGTAGCGGCGGGACCTGTCACGTTAAAGCCCTGAAAAAGAAAAAAAGCTACATTTATATTTGATCACTTACACACAAATACACATAGTTACATTTATACGCCTACAAATTTCATGCAATACTTACATTTAAAACCAATATTGAATCAATTTTGCATATCTGTTTTCTGTATGGGTTTATTTTAACCTATCATCCCCCCACTCCTGTCGTCCTCTTTACTCCACCCCTCGTCTCACATTCGTTGATTGTGACTTTACATACATATTCCACTATTCATTACCCACCAAATCCCGAAAATCTCTTCTAGAAGATAGGCTTTAATTTTTGAATATTTGGCTTAGCAAATTACTCAATTGTTCAAGCTCCTTTTTGTGAGGATTTGTGTTTCTATTGTTTGGAAAAAGGGGGAGTGGGATAATAATGTAACAACATTTGTATACATTAATTAGTTTGTACTTGGCGCATTCTACGTTCAGACACTGTTACTTATTTTTGGATGCTTGTGTGTATATATGTTTCCGCAGCACATCATATTGATTCAGCCACCCAAAAAAAGCGACTCTCCTTTACAACAACAACAACAACAACAACAGCTACCCATGCACATGAAATAATAATAATAATAATTATTATAATGATAGTGTATGTGTATGTGTATCTGGAAGGACAGAGGTGCGTAATTGGGTTTTATTGTTGCTTTATGTAAACGACATTTTAATGACAAAGAGGATCTGCTATAGGCTTGGTCATTCAATTGTTTCTGTATATATTTGGTGCACATATCGGGAAAAAAAGAAACGTGATGATGAATAATAGCGTGTCCAACATGTTTTGACAAAATGGCTAATACACTTAGCCTCGACCAATAATCTTGTATCAGGCATCTTGTCCTATACAAGGCTTGGTGATGAGCGTATGAAAATGTAGCTGGCAAGAAAAGACCCTCAAATATCTATTTTTGGAATTGTTGCTTTAAATGGTAATAAACTCTTGAATGTGATAGGCTGGAGTCGGAACAATTGTAAAACGCATATCACCAAAGGATATTTAAAAGGTGATAAATTTATATTTAAATGCGCCGCATTTGATAATCGATTCCTACCAAAAGACCAATTTGACCAGGTGACCTGATGTGTTGCTGACTGTCCATTTTGTAACCTTTGGCTATCATTGCACCACGCTCATCTCATATGATATACATATACACATATGCTTAAGTCAAGTTAAATAATGTTCTGTTCTGTTGCCACATTTAATTAAATAAATCGGAAAAAGTAATTCTGACAATGACAATGACAATGAAGATGATAATAGTATTCGACTACAATCGAATATAGCATCTCAGCACGGCACAGGGCATATTGGTCATATGGATCATAACTTTTGAAGGGTGACTTTTGGTGGCCAACGATTATAGGGGCAAACACAGCCAAATTGGTGATCACCATCTGTTAGTAAATGGCCACCCTTCAAAAATAATAACACATATGCTCCATTCCCCTTAAAGTGATTAATCTGTCACACGGATGCACTAAAGCACACGCCAATCAATTAGTCAATAAATCGTGCCATTGACCTCAACATCCAATTGATCCCTTTTAAACAATTTTATATTTATTAGAACAAATTTATACAAACAATTATAAATGGAACCCCCCGATTTGAATTTGCGACGCACATAGCGTATATATACAACTTTCTTTTCATTTGGATCTATTGTATCAATCGAGCCATATTGAAAATAATCGAAATGCTTGGTCGAAAATCAATATATACATTTACTCAGTCCGATTGAATAAACCACGTGCATAGATTTATATTTTAAATCAATTAAGGGGATGGGGATGGTTTCGATTCTAGCCAATAATAATAAATATCGAACCATTTAAATAAACTTATGCAAGCTTGTGCTTATCATCAGTGTTTGATCAACCAACAAACCGTTTGAATACACAACTGAGATCGGTCCTCTTGAGCCAATGTATTTATTTTTTGATCAGTGAAGGAGTGAATATCTCTATGCATTTCAAAGAGAGAGGCTTACATAGATATGGGTGTATATAATAAATATACAGAGTAAAAAAGCACGGATACACAAAGTGCTCTATAATTTATATCACAATTATAGTTATTAGTTAATACATAACAATACACTCATTTAAAGTCAATCAGCCTGCTTGGTACAACAATCGTAATGTTAAAACTAATAAGCAGGCATTTGAAGAGATTGGGGTGTTACAAAGTTATGCATTAATGTTTATAACATCAAAACAAGTATACATTAGATTTGAGTGCTTGTATAATAATTTTACTATATTGCAATGTATAAATAAAGAGATTTGCTTTGTGTATCATCAAGATTATGTTCTTGGCATTATCATTATTATAGTTACTGCCAATAATATATATATATATATATATGGCATGATATTCAGGATATAAGATTCTATATATTTCTTTTCTAAACATAAAGACAATGGCTAAGCAAATATAACTTACACCTACATTGCAACCGAAAGGAAAACAGGTTAATCATGCGTACAAGTACTGTTGATTCTATTGTAATTCGTTTTGTCTAAAAGTAAAAGCGTGAGCGTGTGTGAGATTGCAGTAAAATATTGCCGCTCTTACAATGCTACAACAGCATCCATTTGTTGGTGTAATAAATGAACAATAGCCACCCTTTATATAATATCCTTAATATATTATATATATTTATATATATAAGCTAAATTGATAGTGTAAAATATGCAAATATTCCTTGAAGCAATGTAAAATGCCTACAGTGCTACTGGCAATGGCATTTTACCACAACGCCCCCACCATTGTCTTTGTTAACCAAATGTATATCAAATATGATTTGCTGGTGATGCTAAAGGTATTGGGCTGAGGGAGGAGATCGATCTCGATATGAAACCACAAAGGGCAATCACCATCACCAGCATCAGCCACAGGCTTTTTTTCCAAATAAAGGAAGTATAGGGCAGAGGAGAGAAGGGACGCAATGTCCCTGTATCATATTATCCCTTTGAAAGGGCTGTCTCAGAGTAGCAAAGACAAGATGGCTTATTTGGCAACCGTTGCTGCCATTATTGTCAAAACAAATCATTGTGATTGGTAAACCCAGTTGACTTTTTGTACTAGGATCGCTGCCAAAGTTTGTGCTCATACTGTTTAGGAAATAATTCATAGTTTATAGAACCCAGTATTCAGATTGCTGTAATATACCCAGTCTCGTCATTTGGAATGAGCGGATGTGTAGTACCAAACCTTCAAGTTTCTATTTCTAGCAATAAGTTATTTGTGTCAGCGGAGGTAGTAATGGCAAATCTCGACCATATTCTACCCAGTAAATACAGAACATACGGCATGGACTGTTATTCTGGCGGTTTTAGGACATGTGAAAGTATGTGTATGTGTGTGTGTTTCTGTACATATGTGCTAAGGATGTCTCGCCAGACAGTGCAGCTATGGTCTATACTTCCTAGGCAACACTGCGTTGAAAGGGCTCTTTAAAGGCATGCCACAACTTTTGGTGGGCAGGAATAGGGGATACAACAATGTGGCCCACTCGAGCATTCCTCGCTCAGTTTACACATATGGCGAAATGACTCAGATGTAATGGCAACAATGACAATGCTGTAGCAATAATAGATACGCACCTTGAGTTATTTCACACCCTTTCTTCCTGCCCGCCCATCCATTGAAAACGTCCGAGGGCCAGTTGTGTTGAATATGCATGTACCAAGGTGGTTATATCCGGTGCATGAAAACAGCACATTTTGCATTTATTGGGGACGACCTCTGGAAAAGAGAGAGGACACGCACGCACAGAGAATGTCTGCGACAGCATGGGCTATTGAAAATAAGGGGTCTATTAGCAGTCCGGCAGTGCCTGTAATCGATATATATTTAAAAGGGCTTTAGTGAGAAAATGCATGTGCCATATCCAGCAGCTTTGCAGGACTTGGCAGAGAACAAAGCATGTCAACCTTAGCATCTTGGTGGTACAAAAGCGTTGATATACGTCTAAATCTGCATTTAACGCATAGGATTTCAAAATCCCTTGGACCACTCATGAATGACATGTTTGGTTACTCCATTGGGTCTTTTATCTGGTAAATCTCTTGGCTTTTCTATCTCCTTAGCCGCATCTCTATTTATCCCAGATTATACTGTCTGTCTAATCCTCCGCACCTTTGACTCCATTGTGTATATGCTTGTCCATAGGTCTTCACAGGTAATTATATACAATTCCCACTGCGTTATATTGTCTTTTCCAGACTCTCCACGCATTCGATGCAAATCTCTCTATTTAAAGGCTCATGATTGTTTCAAAACGGCATCATCTTCATGGCTTTATAAATCTTCAATGCCTACCTCGGCCACATAAGCTAGAGCCGCACATGAGTTTATCCCGCTCGCAATGGTGTGACAAAAAGGAATTTAGAGTAGCAGCATGACTGTTAGGACCACTGTGTTCGATACAGTTCATGAATCGACTAAGAATGGAAAGCTGAATAGTTTCTTAGTGTTGACGCCACCAGAAATTAGAGTGTTGAACTGTGTGAGGACCATCCGAGCTTCATTATTGGCTTCTCCCATTCCTCTGCCGCTCACTGACTCACGAGCTTACTGAGACGATGCATACGCTAGCTTTTAACTCTATGGATCTCCTTTTTGAATCGCAGTCAATAGTATCGTGATCGTTAACCCGATATTGAACTGTAGTCTCTCTTAGTCCAAGCCTTTATTTGGCCTTGCTTTTCACTATTATTTATGAAGTACATACAATATAACGTCTCATTTTCTATCTCTCTCAATCACTGCAAGTGTATGTGTGCATCTTCTTACCGTTTGATGGCACACTGTCTAGTATCTTTCATTCCTGAATTCTTGAACCTTAAAAATCGCTGTGATCAGCTGTAAAGCGGTTAGATGTAGTACAAAGTTGCGTATTAATCCGGTTAGTCACCCAATGAGCATCAAGCGCCTTTTAGGCTCCAGTTCCTATCTTTATTAGAGGCAGCTGCTAAGCACTGTGTTGCAACACCCCGCCAGATAATGCCTATTCCAAACAATCAGCTGGGCGGCTTATATCCCTACCTCACACCTAGATTGCCATCATCTATACTCTTGCAGGAATTCTGTCTTGCTTGCATTGATATTTTCACCTTTCCCTACTGCACGCTTCTGCGCCTGCAGTCCTTGTTACCATCAATCACACCACCACCACCATCCCTTTGTTGCTCTTTCCCACCTACTGATGCTGCCCAAATGGATGTATTAAAATAATAGTTGTTATAGGGCTATTCTTTGTATTTGCATTAGTAGTGCTAGCAATTGTACTACATGCGCATTATTCCGGATAGTACGGTGCATTATACTATTGATAGCTGCATCTTTAGACCTCCGGTTATAATTTCGGCGAATGAAAGTCTCAAAAATCTAATGCGAATTATCATATAGATTTTTAAAAGTACGTATCAAAAATAAATAAACCAATAGAAAAATTGATTTTAGATATTATTTTTATAATATTTAAAAAGCGGCTAATATGGTTGGGCTTGCTCTACAGTAATTTAGAACAAAACAGAGATAGCCGTGTCAAAGCATTTCGGATGTTGGAGTGTGTGTGTGTGTGTGGTAGTGACGGTAATAACACTGCTTTGTTTACAAACTAGGTTAACTAAAGTAGTCTTAATTGTTTACTAAAAAGAGACATTCTTTTGCGCTTATGCCTTCTTGGTACTTTATAAGTTTTAGTAATATACAGTTGCCAAGATAGCTTGGTGTTTTTTGATAGCCAATTATAATTAATACTCACATATACAAGGGAATACGCACATCCAAGCGTACACGGTTAAAGACAACAATTAAAGCCAGATTTATGTCTGGAGACAAGCCACAGATTGGTTGAAATGGTTGGCTTAGATGTGCTCCAAAAATGGCTTTTGAGGCTAAAGATATGACAATATGAAAAAACCCTTCTCCACAACAGCAACAGCACCCCACCACCATACTAGAAAATGTCTCGCCAAACAGTGATCCTAAATCTTTGTTGGTCAAGATATTGTTTGTTGCTAATATCATATTATTGCCTATAGGGTAACCCCGGCAAATCGGATTTGGATAAAAAGGTGGATGATGACGGTTGTTATTAAGTCAAGCTCAAAAAAAGAAACCATTGTTATGGTGTAGCTATTGTCTATTTGTTTAGCACAAGAAGAGAGTGACATTATGATGAGTGGGGTGTTATAGTTGGGTATCCTAGTGATGGTTTGTATAAACCCCACTGAAGACCAAATCAGTAGCACATTTGGTTTTTGATAAACAAACAATAATACACTATCGACATAATAGTCACATACACATACTTCACCCTTGTGTCTCTCTCACATCCACATAGATTTGTCCATACAGATATATCATCTCAAGCCATGAAAAATCCATACACAATATGATGAGATTTTGTTTGAAGTGAATAAAAACATGATCTATGGATATACCCAATAGAGCACCAATAAGATATAGTCTATCACGTTCACTGCTTTATAGAGTCCACGTCTATTTAACACAAAATAAAATCTAGGGTTTTATATATATACAGGTGTAAGAAGGATATTTGACTAGCTTTACATCATGTAGCTGTGACAGTACATTTTGTGTAAAGACTTTGCTTTTTTATACATTTTGCTAATGTTCCTAATTAAGGAGCCTTTCCTTCTTTTTATTGTTGCAAAATTAAAAACTATATGTCTAAAAATAATTAGATGTAAATAAAAAACACAAGACAAATATATAACAAGATATCGATGTTCCCCTTGTGTACAGTTAAAATGGGGAACATTTTATAGAATCCATTTAACTAATAAGAGAGAATATATGTAACTTCGAATCTAGTGTGTATGGTCATTAACTTGTTTGAATATTCATATAAAAATTTCGACTAATTTAATATTTGCTTTAAAACTATATGTGCACACTATGCGTCTATACATTAGGGCGAAGTTCACAAGGCTTTGGACAAAAATGTTGGGTCCCCAGGAGCTACATATAAAACAGCTGATAATTGGGTCAAAATCTGATGAGCGTCTATTTCTGTCTACCATAGATTCATTGACTAGAGAAATCTCCCCATTTACTATATGAAATAGAGCAAAAATATCATGATGAATCATTCATCATCCACAACTATTTTTACTATTTTCAAATACCAGTCCAATATTTTTAACAAGTATTTTATAGCACGAATAAATTAATTGGGTATCATCTATTTACTCTGGATTTCTAGATAAAAATTAAAGCAGTTTATCGATTTAAAGAGACAACAGGGGTAGCTTATGAGTTGCCAAAGCAAAATGTATACAAACCATTGAAGGCTTGTATATTGTTGTGGTGATACATTTAAAGTGCCTGTAGGTTCTTGTAGGTTATAGAATTTTAAAATAGATAGTAGCAAGGTGAAGCTATATGCATTTATGGGAAATGTGTAACATCCTTTTGTTTTCTATAAAATTCCAAAAGGTTACTGTTATTCAAAAGAGCTTTTCTAACTGCCTTATCCAATTACAAATGTTATTTATTTATTTATTTTAAAAAGCCCAACGCTTTGGGCTTATTTATAAAATTTAAAATTGGAATCTCGAATTGGCCTTTTATTCCTTTTTACGTCAAAGCTGCCGTACCAAATAATAGTTTAGGGTTGGCTGCCAATTCTTTTGATCGCCAAGATTCTAACATAAAGAGGAAAACATTCTTGAATGTCTGAATATTGTTATGTACAAAGTTATAATTATAATTATTTATTATCTTTCGCCATTGATCATGTGGTTTTTTACAAGAGTAGTCCAATAGTAGTGGT
Organism: Mycoemilia scoparia; assembly: GCA_027575805.1. Lineage (NCBI taxonomy): Eukaryota > Fungi > Kickxellomycota > Kickxellomycetes > Kickxellales > Kickxellaceae > Mycoemilia > Mycoemilia scoparia. Next base: position 146,012 of record JANBPU010000012.1, on the reverse strand, counting down.
GTGGATTTATTTGTTTGTTTGTTTATGCTATTTTGCTTATTAGTATACATCTACAAATGTAAACCATGTTAAACTGGTTGCTTCTAACAAAGCCATATCAAAAGAATATATATGGCCAAAGCGCAGTAATTGTTGAAAAGATGCCACTTTATGCCTAATGTTTATTGACACAATATACCTCAACCCACCAATACAACATCTTTATTCCAATACAATTTACATTTTTTAAAAGGTTCAAAAATTGAAATTCAAATATAATTTGGATACTAATATTTCTAATAATCTAAGTTTATTTGATTTATTAGTGTATGAAAGCTCATATTTGAATATCAACTGATATTAATTAGATGTCACCAATTCTAAATGTGATCGAATTTATGCTACATGTCATGAATAACTATAATCTATTAAAATCATTTAATCATAATTTGCAGCTTTTATCAGCTTCTAAAATAAAGTATAACTTGTTACCCAGAACCAAGAAATAGAATTGTAAAGTGATCAACTGGTGATTCGCTTCATAGGGTATGTTGTGCTTAAAATCACAACACCAAAATAAAAGCAAACATTTTTAGAAAAATATAGAAAGAAATGCTGACTCTGCAATTGCTCCCTCCTCATTACATTTGCATTGAAAACAATGGTATCAATATAAAAACCAAAAAGTTGGTGATGGGCCTTTGCAGTATGAGGCATTTTATACTCTTCTCTTTATTCATGGGATACCACACATCTGGTTCGCTTAATATATATATATATATATATACACCCGGTCAAGAGAGGGACAAGCAAATACTAAATGAAAAATAAATGTGTGTGATATCATTGTTGGTAGTCATTAGCGCGGTGGCTTAGAGGGGTGATTATATGAGCTGATCGTGATATCATGTCCTAACAGAAAACCAAGGCAATTGAGGGAGTTTGTTTTGTGCATTGTTAAGCTTTTTGAAGTCAGGACAAAACTATAAACAAAACAATCTTATGAGCCCACAGAAAGCTATGTTTCAAAGAAACAACGTGGCCCCTTAAAACCATACATGGATCTGCTGAGGTATAAATAAATATGATAAAGCAATTATAAATATGCCCGCTATACATGCTTAGAGTTGCTTTAAGACATATTTAGAAATTGTGGGGGCACTATGTCTATGAAATGCCAAAATTCCTATTTTCTCTTCATAGCAAAGTTAGACAGTCATTGGTAAGATATCATAGCATCTATGTTGGTGTAAAATGGATTGGCTGGTTCATAGTTTGCCTAATAAACAGAATAATAGGAACATAAATCTCCATTTATGGTAAAAATGTTGTAATACAATCGCTTTGCTTTATTTGATGCAGCGGCAAAACTGATAGATAATATTTATACTTTCTATTGCTAAATACTGGGTTAGTGTTGGAGTGGATGTGTGGATTTATTGGAAGGCCAGTATAAATTAACAATGTTCATCCACGAAACCTGTGACCATTAGGTACAACGTCTTTACAATGCACATAATAGCCAATGTATACAGCCTCTGAGATACGCCAATCCAGAAGAAAGGATCTGACATTGTACCTGAAAATATTGTGGAAACAAGGCGTTGTCGAGCATTGAAATACACCAATCTCGTGACATGATGGTAGGGCAAGAGCGGACAAGCAAGAGCCCATAGATCAATATGGAATTAATACAAGCATGGTGATAGCTTGAGGACTCTGCTAAAGCATTTGGGTATATGGCTGTGATGCCTTTGCCGAAAGGCTGTGGCTTCGGTAACATATATGTGTTTATGGCCATATTTGGCAAGGACAAATGCCATGGCAGACTTTCGGTGCATTTAAATGCCAAACCCTACCTTTGCTATATATGTGGCTGCCCATAAAGTGTCAGCTAATACCTCAAACATTGAATGACTAGTGAAGAATTTAGCAATGCGTTTTCAGTTTAGACTGCGGTTCTATGGATGAAAGTGAAGCCAAGATAGTCCGGGCTGGGATAATAGAAGAATATTTTAGGTGATAGTATTGGTAGTGGTGCTTTGATTCTTTGATTATAGGTATTAATAATGGGGAGGCATATTTAGCCCTGCTTCCCAAGAAGCAGCATTTTGGCAGGAGGGCCAAGATGTGGAGAAGCTTGGCAGAGGGGAGAGGAGTGAGAGTTTGGTGGAGCAGAGATTTGTTTGTGCAGTGTGAATGATCCTATGCAAGAATGGTTGGAGCAGGGAGGAGGGAATTGGAAGTGGCAAGTATAGTCGAATATAATGGCTATCATCGGCCATTGTCCCTCAAATATCCATAAAAAGCAAAAGAGGGGGACCAGTAGAAAGAGGCTGAGCATGGGAATAACCACAATACTTGGAACAAGACGATGCGCACAGGCATCACTGGTTGGGCGTGCTTTGTATGTGTGCGTGGAGCCCTTTGCAAATCGTCACCAGCATCTCAACAATACTATACCACATCCAACCCCTTGGCCTCAGCCCAGGGGCTGCAAAAGAAGGATTGTGCGATGACGAGCATTTCCACCATGACCATCCCTTCACATCTCGCCCCCAGCCTTGAGGATTGCCAGAACACTGGCTTCAGACAGAGCAAAAGCATGATTCCTGGCATTTCTTTAGCTGGCAAGCGATGGCAGCACCAGTCGCACAGCATAACAGGATTATGGTGAAACAAAGAAATCTTTCTTGGGAAAGTGGACTTGCCATATCAAAGGCCAGCTCCAGCTCACCATATGCTGTTCATGACTACTGGCGGGTGAAAACAAATATGGTGCGTATTCAAATCTCTTGCAAATGGCCATGAATGCACACTGTCGTTTCAGACTCTAAGCCTTAAGCGGCCGTTTACAAGTGTGTGCAAGCCAACACCACAAAGAACCAGAACGGGTGTGGGCGAAGCAAGGGTGCGAACATTACAGACTTTCATGGCAAGGGTGCTGGCACTGAATGCTTGTATCCCTTTGCTCGCCTGTTCACCCAGTCGTCCTTCATGTCAGCAATCTGCAGTTGGGCTGATCGTGGCGTCCAAACACTGGCTTGTCTACCCAAACTCAAGCATAGGGGCCCACCCTGGGGTGTTTCCTAGTCTCACGCCCACCCCCAGTCGTAGTCGGGCCCGCACCCCCCTCATCCATACCATTCTTTCATCAGCGCGCTCTCTCTCTACCATTATATAACACAAAGTCTGCATCCAGCCATTATGGCGGGCCTAGTTCGCTCCCTTTCACCCACGCTCGCGCTTTGCGCTCTTCTATGGGCCATCCCCTCAGCTGGGCTTTTTGCTTTGAGGCAACCCTCGTGTCCTGGTTACTTACCCGAGTCCTCTCTACCTGTATCTTTTCTGTTACCACTCTGCTTGCGTACTTTGCATGTGTATTTTCTCTCCCTCTATAGGCGCCATATCGTCTCTTCAGCCCATTGCTACCTTAACGGGCTTTTCTTCGCACACTTAAAAAGCCTTGGTTGCCTCTAATCATGATCTTTAAACCACAACATTTTTCCCTGCTTTCTTCACTCAGCGAGAAGCTCTACCACATTTTATCTTATCATATTCTTGGCAGCCTTTATCCATTCTCTCCACACCAGGCACCAACCACAACCATCACCATTGCTAGTCACAGCCAGGTCACTCTGGATCAACAATCACTCAACCCTATTTATATATAGAGCACTCTTTGCCCTTCCAGAGACTTTAGTGGACTTAATTTCTTTCTCTACAAATCTATCGCTTGAAGATACTCACACATATACTCATCTGTCGACATCTCGATAGCCTTGTTGCTCCTCTCTCTTTGTTCCAAGCGTCTATCTTTTGGTTTTAAAAGTATCAACACTTAGCCGACATTGATATTTAATCAATTTCTCTCAGCTTTGTAATTCTTCTGTCATAATACTGACGCTGCTACTATCATTACGGCGGAGCAAGACCACCCTCATCTCATCATTACTGCCATTACTTTCCAGAACAACCCTTCCCCCATCGACACAACAACAATGGACAAGAAACGCGGAACACAACCCTTCCTTATCAAGCTTCACAAGTAAGCAATGCAGATATGCTGCTAGACATATTGTGGGATGCATCTGGTCCTAGCTACTTTCTCGTTCCATTGACACTAACCATATGTGTATCTCTGCACTTATTACACTGATTTGATTAGCATCCTCGAAGAGCGTGAGCACGAATACGCCATCCGGTGGAGTGCTAAGGGCGAAGTCGAGTTCACTGATGTTAACAAATTTGTCCAGATTCTTCCTCACTACTTCAACACTCACAAGTTTGCTTCTTTCACTCGTCAATTCCATGTATGTTTCGACTAGCTTTGTGCTTGTGCTATTTAAGCTCTCAGTGTCTTGTAGTATATGATTATTGACTCCAATCTTACATTTGACTGTATCATAGATCTATGGGTTCAGCCGCCAGACAGATGGTCGCAAGGACCGCACTCATCGCAACTACTGCCGCTTCAGCCACCCTTACTTCCTTCCAAACCGCCCTGATCTTCTCTGCCACATCACCCGCCAAGTCTCTACTCCCACCAAGCCTGATGGGTTTGATGACTCTGCTTCTTCTGGCATCCATGGCCAAGACTGGCAGTTTATTTCTCGTCAAGGCGGTCTCGAAGATTCCGAATGGAATGCCCACCAGCCTAGCTTTGGGATGCCAGCCAACGCACTCATGCATCGCCCACCGTCTATAGTCCCTCCAATGCATAGCGCTGTTATCCCTAGCCTTCCCACTGGAACCTCTGTAGATGCCTCTATTTCCACTCCCCCTGCAACTGCCACATCTGCATATCATCGCGCGGACAATTACAATATAAACCAGGCAATAAAGGTCCTTGGGGACACTCTTCCCCAGCTTGACCCTGAAGGACTTGGGTATCTGCAAGCCAGGCTAGAGCAAATCTTGCAAAGCATCTCATCCCAGCTGAACAATATGTCATCCACTTGCAACTTCTCTCCTTCAATTTCAAAGTCGACGTCCTTAAACCCACCACATACAGCTTCCTCTGATAACTTTGGGTTCAGTGGGAATGAGAATGCTGCTCTGTCGGTAAACTGCTCTGCTGCCTCCTCAGGAACATGCGTTAGCGGTCTCACAGTGCCCATCCAGTCGTCCTTTTCCGTCGACTACAACATCGGGGTGCCGTCTTTACCACAATCCTCGGCCGCAAACTATGGCGCCTCCTATGCGTCTACTCGCTCAGACCCAGGAGATATCTCGCACAGCTCCACACCTGTACATCAGGGAAAGTATGAGAATATCCATCAAGAAAAGACATCTATCACCTTGAGTTCCCCTCCTCATATGCACCGTTCCAAGCTCTCTGTAATTGACGAATTGTGCGCAAAGGGCAGCAGTGAAAATGGTCTTGCTACACTCACTTCTCAGAATACTAACATCAGCAATGCCATTCCAAACAAGCTACCACAGTCCTCGCTCCCAACACCACCAACGACTGCCAGTGCCCCCACCTTTGTATCTGAACCTATGGTGATCAGTAGCGGCTCAGGAAACTATATGACAACCTCCTCGTCAGTAAATATGCCCACATCAGAAACTTCTATTAGCTTGGGGATGCCCTCCATTTCCTTGCAAGGTTCTTCAAACAGTGGCTCGGGAAAGTTGACCATTGACCCAAGTGCTATAAATAGCATGGACCTCTATTCACCATCATCCATGAACTCTGCTGGACCGCTATCCGCACCACCAAACTCTGCTGTAGTCACATCTATGGGGAGCAGCAATATCGGAATCAATGGTACCACAGCTGATAGCTTGAGCAATTTTTTCAATTGCTACAACCAAGCAACAAACATCTCGCCATCGGGAAACGGGTTCATGGGACAAGGGCAGAACTCTGCTAGCACAAACGGTGGCACATACCAGCTAACCCAGCCTCTCTCTCCAACCAGCTCTCGCATGTCATCCAATAGGCATCAAAACGTAGCATCATCGATGGACAGCAACGGGCTCCAAACATCAACAATGGATTTGGGTGTTGGCGGTATGGACTTGGTTAATGGATTTTCCGCATCAATTAACAACCCAGCTTTGACGGTTGGTCAAAACTCCATTGTGTGATAACATCAGACATCCTACTTCCTATCCTCATCCTTCATAATTAATCTTTGATATTATTTATATATTCATTGCCTTCATCACACACACTTTCTCTCTTGAAAAACTCTTGGAACTATAATCGTCGCTACCACCATCACAACACAATTCAACTATGGCTTCGGCTATGTCTAATTTCAAACTTCTCTCACGCACACACGTTCATCTCACAAACTCTACAATAGCACTCTCCTTGTACAGACTTCACTCTCTAGTATTTCATGGCTTTCCAAAGCCAGCTACATTTTTTCTTTTTAACTTTAACTTTATTATATTATTATCACCGTCATCATTATTATTTATTTATCCATTTATGGGGGTATTTCTATAACTCCTTTTTAAGTATTATATCTCATATTATCGCTATTAATATTTATTCATTTAAAATTGACTAATATCAATCAATCTGCTACTTGGGCTTATACATTAATTTCTGATGTTTTATAAATTTCAATTCATTAGACAGCATGATAGGTCATTATTTTTGAAGCATAGTCATTTACTAACAAATAATGGTGACCACCCATTTGGCTGTAATTTCCCCCACCCTTTAATCGCTGGTCAGCAAAAGGTATCCTTCAAATCTTTTATGATATGGGCAATTTTCACTAGTGATAAAATGTATTATAAGCAGAAATGGTTCTTCATGAGATTTTGACCCAATCAGTATTAGCCATTTACCACGTAATTCCTGGAGACTCGCCATTTCGTCTAAGCCATTGTGAACTCTAGCCATATCATATAAGATTTTGGGGCTATTCATTTTGCTTTTAGAAATCTTGTGCTGTTACAATTTTAGCTGATGGGGTATATCTAGTATTCCTTTAAATTATTCAAGTACTATACTATATAATTAAGATAGCTATTGTTTATCTGGGATATTGTGGCTCTACAGGTTTTGATATCACCTACTGTCAAAACCATTGCAAATAATTTCTATGTTTTAGTGGCCCACTGTATATAGGTTTATAAAAGCCCAAAGTTAATATGCATCATGTAATTCTTATCCCCCCATTTTAAACTTTATTGGATTTATTTATATGTGTATAACTATCTGTAGTTATTTTTATAATTTGATTGACGTGAAGTATGTATGCGTGAGAGCCTCTGTTCTGGTGTTATATAATTTTTTATTTTTATTTAAATTTCAAGTAAAAGATGCAACGACAACATTTGCCACTGGTACTACTACTACCACCACTACTACTACTGCTGCTGATGCTATCAATTTCAATGGTGGTGACAATAGGGATAATAATAGTATTTAGTATATTCAACTAACTTAATCCAATGGAATAAATGTATTACTGATGACATTGGAATTCATATTTCTTTATCTAAAGAAATAAATAAATAAGTGTGCAGACAGACAGACAGACAGACAGACAGACAGACAGACACGATGAATTGTATACAATACAGCCATGCCTTGGATTTAACCCCCAGGTTGAGTAAATTCCAATGCATCTATGGAAGTATGTCCCGTATATTATCAACATCCCCTACGAAAAATTAACCTGTATGAATAACAGATATTCTCCCAATGTCATGGATTCTAACAATTATATTTATAATAATAACAATAACAACAACAATTGTAATGGCAATATAAATGGCAGTAATATACTATGTCATATATATATATATATATATATGGGTGTGTATAACAATTTATAAATTTTGAGGCAAATAAATGTTTATATAACTGACTTTAAAAGCAATTAATGATTTATAATAGACAAAGTCCTTGCCTTTTTATTTCCAATGGCGCGTATTTGTGTATGTGTATGTGTGTATAAACCAGGACAGTGGTGCCTTTGGTTTTAAATATTAGCGTAGTAGACACACACATACACACATCTTGACTATTGAAAAAATATATAGTAAATTGATAGGTGGCTATAGATAAAATAGCACTGCTATTACCAAGGCTTTTATTTGGGGGTAATGCTATCTACTATCGCACTAGAACGTGTGCAAAGTATCACAGAGTCAATTACACAGACAATATTGTGAAGATTTTCAGGATCTTGAAATGCAGTCAACACGAGGACACAGGAGAAAGGGGTGCGTTTTTGGAAGGTTTATTTATTCATTGGAGTAAAACAGACACCAATAATCAGATATGTATATGTATGCAGCGAGTTAGCCACCCATTGTTAACTTTGCTTTACATAGGACATCACACTGAAACCATTGTAGCCATTTCTAAAAATCGACACTCCTGTGACCCTGAATGTATGTTCGGTCAATAGAAAACAAACCCCCCATCTCAGCTTACATTGAGAGGACTATTAACACAATAGGATATTAGAATAGCAACAATGCCCGTTAATCGTATGGATGTAGATCTATAGGCTAGAAAAGCCTGAGAGCCAGATATCACAAAGCCATTGTATAAAAGAAACGGCCAGGATTATACACCTATGGCTGCGCGCCTGTAGTTGGTGACTTCAAACAGCCTGCCCACGTATATTCCCTACCTACCGATGGAAAGTCGAGGTGAAGGGCAGATTACTAGAAAGGGAGATAGTCGGTCAGCAAGCGTCTGGTATTATTTCCTAATAGGTTATTTCCCTATTCAAATCGAAAAACAAAATACTAAACATTTACTCCTTATTTTCCATTGTCCAATCAGAGCTCAAGAAGCAAAGCATGTATTGACCAAATTTGGTATAAAAGGGGACACGTAGGATGTGAGTGAACAAATGCTTATTCACAAAGATTCATGTGTGGATGTGCTACCCTTTTCAAAGAAAAATGGCGCATCGTGTCATATAGTTGGCAAAAAGTGCTGGCCGTGTGTAGGGCGAGCGAAAAAGTCCCATTAGAACAACAAAACGTACTATGCATACTCTGCAAAGCCGGCATATTCAATACCGCCACCACCACAAAATACTCCAGTCTCAACCGTTCTAAAATGGCAGTTGGGAGGACGGCCGTGCTATTTGGCTTGATCTAACTAAATTTGTCGTGTTTTTGCTTGTTTGCTTTTTTGTGTGTCTGCATGTATCCAGCTTGGCAATGGATGTGTGCTGCAACGCTATTAACTAAGTGGTGGCTCTAAGTAAACAAATATTAGCAATATATACAATACAATCCAAACAAAGGATGTGGTCGGAAGCCAAGCATGCATATGTGTATGTATGTGGGAGTAGGAGAGTGTTAAGACTGCTGCTATTGTTTTTCCAAGCAACCGTAAAAACATTAACACTACACATCATAATTTGGCATAGAGGCATGTATAAAATGTATGATGGTCCTATTATCCCATTATACCAGAATGACACAGCAATAAAACCAACCCATTCGAGCAAATATTACATAACCACATCTTGACCTTTCCCAAAAACATCTTAAAATGTGCAAGAGCTGGGTAAAGACCATATTTGCTACCAGTAACAATCTGCACATCACCAAGTCTGAATACTGATCTACACGCACTCTTTCAAGGATATTTTGAAGCTAAAGATCTCTCTTGGTTCAGTGCAGGTATAGCTTTTTTTACGGACCAGTGCCTTCGGAGTAATTGATCTTGGTTTTGACGGGCATGTGTAATTCCAACAACAATAGCTAAAAGAATGGTTAGAGTTGTGATATTTAGATCTTTGGAATCCTGATCACTATAGACTCTTGGAAACAAGGTTAATCAATAAACAATTACAAAGCTGATCACCAAATCAGGGCTTTTTGGTTTCGATAGAGATTAGCCTAAACATACATACATACAACTACTGCAACAACATCATCATGGCCACGGCCACCAGGATCTGCTGTTCGGTCTTACCATCGGAAATTCGCATTAAGAGAAACAACAATGGTCCATCTTCCTTTATAGATAGAATCACCGCAAGAAGTGGCCACATACGTGGGAAATGCCCAGAGTGAAACGGAACATCACAAGAGCGAAGAAGAGATCATACATGGAAAAAAACAGAAAATTTCATATTCTCACAATCATTTTTATAAAGTTTGAACTTTTTATGTCTTCTGAAAAGACACACAAAAGGACGCTTTCTAAAAATATTAAAAATAGTGAAAAAAGCTTTTTAATTATTATGATTGGTGCAATATTATTTTTACTGTATTCATCAACCTTTTGGAGAACCAGACATTTCGTTTTCAACCCCACCTCTCTTTTTTTCCATGTTATTTAGAATCAGTGGTGCGCTGTTATTCACACTATTGCCATTACATTCTTCCTACAGACTGGGCTTAATGGTTATTGTGATAGCCGTCGCTGTGTGTATTTACTGTTTTACCCCCATGTCCAAAGATCACTCATCTTCCAAAGATGCTGAGTAGACCAGGGAATTTGTGGAGTCCAGGTTTACTGTCAACATTTTTACCTGGTCTCTGTGAGAGTGAGCAAAATGTCCTTCGAGATCAAGGGAAAATTAGTCCGTCACAATGGACTATTTTAGTTAAAATAATAAACCATGAGCAGTAAAATAGTTGGATATAGTCTTTACAGTTTATTATTCTCCTTTTGGACAAATCCCCCCGCCCATTCAACCCAGATTAATTCATGTGAAGAGATATGTGATGGCATTGTTTACATTGTGTATGTTCACTACTTCTGATCTGCCACGATGGACTTGGGACCGGTGACAGTTTGTGGACGATGTGCCGTTTCCCAAAAGTAAAATCTGCCAAAGATCCTGAGTTTCACACACTCGCACTTACTCTCACTCACTCTCCGACTCCAACTCTCAAATACTGGGTATTGTTCACATCTACTCATTAGACAAATAACAAACCAAGTGGTCCATCTACAACCACACAGCTTCTTTTTCCCCTTCGAATTGTCCACCAATTCTCATGTCAAACTAGGAAATGATTTGGGATAAATATATTGCCACCCAATATTGTCTGTGCGTGAATGTTGCTGTTCTTGGTCTGGTTCTGAAACAAATAGTGGTGGCTAAATCGCATGGATGTATTCATATAGTGGATGAGAAATTTAACAAACAACAAGTAAACCGAAGTGGCTAAAATAATACTTACTGCAAACCATGGCCCACGAACAACTATATTGATAGTATATGTGGCATACGCACACACACACACACACAAAGGATATGGTGGCTTTTTTCAAATGGATGGTTATTCAAATATATGCCACTGAGTCTATCTGGCCATTCATAAGATCAAAGGATTCAGTAATGGCCATTTTACTTTTTATTCTGTATAATCAATACAAAGCCAGCCTAATGTCGCCTCTACAAACTTCTGGCACATAGCCTTGTGTGGGTATTATTCATAACCAGTTATTTACTAAAACGGGTCAATGGCTTTAAATTCTCGAATGGGTTTGTATATTTCATAGAAATGTGCTTTTGGCAAAAGGTAGCAGTAATGGTAGTGGCAAAAGATTCCTACTTGGCATAACGACATCTTCTAAATAGTAGACAAGCATATCACTTGCTTGATCCTTGTGGATTATATAGTAAAGGCAAACAATGATAGTTATCAACCTGTCGACCGTTGGGATATACCCAAAAGATCTGTAGTAGCTCCTTTCCACATGGATATATATAACGAAAGTCAATTGATCGATATACAAACCGTATGTGGTAGAGTTTGCTCAAAGTGATACTGATATTTTTGTCATTAGAAGCACATCTTTTGACAAAGATATTGTCCAAAAGCAGGAATTGGATATCACTACAGACTATGAATGTCGCTAGTATAATGCCAATACCAATTCCAACCCCAATGCCATCATCCCCCACAATTGATTATATCGAATTTATGCTTATAAGGAAACCATAAATGGCTCCTTCTTCTTCTTCTTCTTTTTCACAAACAAAAGCCAATTATCCTTTATTATAGTAGCTGAGTTTTGCAGATGCGATTCATTAGAATACCATTCCACTTCCAAGGCCAGTGGATAGATCAATTTTACTGTACCTAAGCATTTAATTCAAGAAAATTCTTTACATGTGCATACAATGATATTCATTCATTGGATAGATCAGAGGCTTCACCGAATCTAATGAAGAAAATTCAGAAAGACAGGAACGAAATGGTTACTTACTAGGCAACATTGGAATTAGCATTTGCCATCAATGGTATATAATTTTGCACGCAAAGCCTATCGCCAATATCCTCATCATCGTGGCTGCTGTCCCTAACCTGACATCGTGATTTAAACACTGAATTCACGATTAAATTATTGCAGGTTTACTGATGTGATGTGATGTGATGTGATGTGATGTGATCTGCCAAAAAAGACCTGGCAATGTATCCAGAAACACGGCTCAGGGGTTTGATAGGTAGAAACAGCGTCAGCAGTAGCAGAATAAAGTGTATCCCTGCACATCAAATTTCCCCCACCACGACATCCAAAGAATTCGTGTCTTTCAGAGACGGCGTGATTGGTGGTCAGTAGCGCACCTCTTGGCGAACAAGAGAGTACATACACGCACGGTAGCGGAGACATGGCACCAGGTGTCAAAGGAGTGGTGGTAAAGCATATGCAATTGAAATATACAAGCACAAACACACGCCTTTGATCACAAACCCATGTAAGGCCAAAATAGAAGCGATACACTCACAGACACAGACATGCATGAAAAATTTAAGGTTTTCCCGATATGGAATTTGAAAGAGAAGATGAAGAAGTAAAAAAGCGATAACAATAAAGGAGGTTTGTTTGTGAAACTCAGCCAGAAAAAGAAAATCTGAATAAGGGTCACCAGAGTATACGCACATATCTACACGACAATGCGTATTTGAATGATTATTTTATTTTTTAAAAAGGAGAGGGATTATAAATAAATAGCTAAACAATTAGATTATTTGCAACGTAGTAATAATCGGGGTTTCTAAATAGCCCACACATCAGTACATACATGCTTACACTTGCAAACATGCACATGTGCAGTATGAAAAAGAAGGGATTGTTGAAAAGCAAAGAAAAGTGAGAAAGTTGGTTTGTGTGGGAGAGCCCACAATGTTGGTGGTGGTTAACAGTTTAACCAGAGATCGCTGACTTTGATATATTCGCGTTTACGTCTATACTTTTACTCGATCCTTCTTTCTCACCCCACCAAAGCTGTTTGCAGCTTTACATACACCACCTGCATGTTTCTCCCTCTCGTACTTTCTAATTCGAAACTTAAACTGTGGGGTGAACCAAAGGGAAACTTCGTCGCGTCTCAATAGTCAGCACGATGTATGTACGTATGTGTCCACCCGCATGTATTCAGACTTTACTTTTGTGGTTACTTTCTCTCGCTTGAGCCTTTGGTTTTTCGTACTTGGTGAATTCATTGTTTGTAGTTGAGTGGTAAAGATGAACATGTATGTGCTCCCCCACTGTCTACTTTCTAGGGTAGACTATGACTCTATACGTACATGTAGTGGAATCTGACTTGGAATCAAAACAGCATTGGTGCTGTATCAAGAAGGCCATTGATGGCATATTGATTCCACAGGCCAGCATTTCTTCTCAGGACTCCTTTGTACCCAACATTTGGATCAAATTCAATAACACGAAAAAGTATCTGCAACGATCCTCTCTACTGCCAATGTATGATGTATCTGAGTACAACTTTTGCGTCCACACAGATAGAAAACCAGTTTCGCATAAATATCCGCATGCCTTTCTCATACACCGCCCTGGATCGCACGCCTGGCACAAGCACATCTCACATACACCTGTGCTCAACTGCTATTTCATAAATCGATGGTTACAATCACGATTGTATGTATGTGTATGTGCATCTCAATACTAACACCGCCCTCGCCATGACGGCACTGACTACGCGCTATTAAGAATATATGGCTGTGCTATAATGCCTGTGTACGCGCGCGCGTGTGTGTTTCAGGGCCAATGCATTCACGTGAACGGACCTAAAGAAAAGTACCAATTCTCTTCCGCACCAATATTTCATACTACCAATACTACTGTTGTTTCTAAACGAATTTTCAGTCTACACAGAGATAAATTATCCACGAATCAGAAAATTTAAAAGCAGGGCTTGATCATCTCAGACTCCCAAATCACATGGACAATTGACTGACTCCTCCTCTGAACGTGTATGTGGACTCAAACAAAGGCTTTAAATCATAACCGAGCCTACCAGTCATTTGATATACACAAATATAAAGATTTGCAAGCGAAATTTATTTCTATCCTGTACAGCTATTGTTATATCACCATTGTCATAAATAACAAGGTTAATGTCATGACCAAACTATTGGCATATTTATCCACAATATCAATAATACTTTCAAGCTCGTGATACAAAAATTGTTCGAGGGATCAGACAATAGTGTTGCAACAATAGCTATGGAAGTGCTGCTAGTTGTGGTAGCAGCAAAGATGGCTGTGGCTGAATGGTGCCTTTGGTGGTGGTGGTGGTTAACAAAAACCACACAATGTCAGGACAAAGCACATTCTACCAATCGAGATATGAGAGGGCACTCTCTCTCTATACATATATAATACCCAGATGTCAACCAAAATGGTTCGTAGACAATACCTGATGTATGGTTGGGAGCCATTGTGAAGTCCAAGTTGGTTGCTGTTACCAGCTGATAATAGTTCATTTGACTCTCAGATTCTCATGGTGACAGAAGTAGTAATAGTAACTCCCCAACATCTTGGCCAATCTGCCCAAGTTTATGATGGCATATACGCGTTGGATTATTTGCAATAAAATAAATACTATAATAGCAGGTAATTATCAAGTTTCGCAAGACTGGCATTTAGGCCTATACGCACAAATATCAGTACAGACTATTTTATTAGAGAGAAATAAAAAGAAAGCACTATGGATGTGGCACATAATGCGTGTATTTGTCTGTGTGTCTAAATTCTCACATTCCCAGTCTGCCCAAAAAGGTAAAAAGAATCCTTGCACCTACATGCCTGTGCCTGCGTGTGTATGTGTCTATATACTCATGATTCCAAGCCTAATATCTAGCCATTTAACTCTCTCTATTATATGGCTAAACCTCTTCAAGATGTACATGAGCATAGTCATAGACATAGGAATAGAGGCTATACTTGAACTTGAACCTGAACTTCTTTTTCCCACACACTCACCACCCAAGCCTTTTCCTATGTTTTAGCTTTTTTCCAGTAGCTTTTGGCCGCCACTGAGCCCAAGTGCTGCAATAAATCAATAGTTTATGGTTTTATAAAACCAATCCTGATTTTATTCAAAAAAAAGAAAAATAAAGGGCTTGTATGCTGAAAGTTTTCGACCGTTACCAACAGAAATATCAACTAAAATAACCTTTCAAGAACAATCTCCCAAGAAATCAAGTCCAATGTGAACCAAATCGTCGTTGGAATCACACAATGTGGCATCGCCAAGCTGTCAGTCTCGCCATCCATCGCTGACATCACGCTCAGCTTTTCAGGTGATAACAAGCGTATGATGTTTCTTGGCTTTTATTCAATATAGATCATGTATATCTATTGTATAGGTATTTTTAAACAATAATATTTAACTACACCACATCATCTCCATTCTTGGCTATCTCTTTCTGTTTATTACGCGACCACCAAGCTCCATTATGCCAACACATTGATAACGCGTTCAGTCATCACACTACCAACCTTCTATCCTTGCATACGTAAACCCAATTGTGGTATCGAAAATTTAGATGAAGCAGCAGTAGAAGAAGAAGAAGACAAAGTTATCATCACCAATAACCTTACACATCCATGCAATCTCACTGACTGGATTCCATTTTAAACAACAAAAAATCTAAATACAGCCAATGTTTATTTATGCAAAGATGTGTAAGGTTTGCATAGCTTGAAACACATACAGAGATAATATATGTATATGTATGTGTGGGAGAGCCAGTGATAAGACTAATTATTTTATACTATATCTAGTTTAAGTATATATCATGATGGGTATCAGAGAGTCAGAATTTCAGCTGCACCTCCTAGCCTTTAGTTTTCTATATGACATCTCTCTGGCATGTCCCTTGAACTAGCACTGCTACTTTTGTTTTCATTTCTATCATCTTTGTGTCGCTACTGCTAACGCTGTTGTTATTATAAATGGGCTAAACGCCCTAATAATCCAAAGCCAAGAACAGGCAATTTTCCTATTCAAACAGAAATAATAGTGATGATCAAGTATGGCTGAAACTCACGAGGCTGTGTGTGTTTGACCGATCGGGTAAACGGAACAATTCCATTCTCAATATTCTACATTTGTCTCCCTCACTACTTTTGTGCGTTCGTTTGTGGGACTAGCCCATCCATCCCTCTGAAACACAATACATGGTCGATTACTATTCAGTATTCCTACTTTTTCAGACATTATTGCCTATCAAGCCCTTCATAGCATTATTATATTACTTTCTTAAGTATCACACTTACATTGATAAATAAAACGTATATCAATATAGTCGCATTTTCTCTAAAAATTAGGCACCATGTAATATCCACAAAATACAATACATACACATTAACAATTCTTGGTTAATGTTGTGTAAGTGCTTGTATGTATGTTTGTATACTGGTGCTGATGCTGATATGGATCATAATTTTTGAAGGGTGACTTTTGGTGGCCAACGATTAAAGGGGATACTACAGCCAAATGGGTGACTCTATAGCCCTTCAAAAATAACTACCCATATGACTGAGCTGTCAATTATATTGTTGCTTCGAGATTTCATACCAAGCTGGTTACTACTTTTGTCGTTGCCATGGCTGTGTGAGTTTGTGTGTTGGTATGGGAGTTTATGAGCCGCCACCAAAAGTCGCCGTGCAAATGGATTACCCCAACAGGACGTACTTACACACACACACACACACTCTCTCTCTCTCTCTTTCCCTCTCTCATTTAGAATAGATATTATTTCAAATAAATCCTAAACCACACATTATTGCAAAAAAATATCTAATGTCAATAACTATTTGTGGTTTCTATTCTAAAAGACCCCCCTTTGGAACTGTACGTTTTTTTGTAACATTTATTTTCAAACCAAGACAATCAAGCTGTTTGGCTTTTTTGCCATACATATTCAAAGCCATTGTTTATTTTAAACCATCCATCCATGTATCCTATTGTCTCTCATTTTCTATTTTTGTTGCTTGACCTAACACTTTTTGTCTGCATACATACAACGTACATGCCTTCTTTGTCCCTATATCAATAACACAATTGCAAACCAGAAAATGTAGGGTTTATTCAATCACTTTTTAGAAAAGTTGATTTCTAAACCATTTCTTTTTTTGTAAAAAGGTTTAATTGGAAATGCCTTGGCTTTAGAAATACTACAATCTATGCCCTTTCCCTTACATTTACATATATAGATCCTTGCATCCATTTGCTTATTTTTGGTTAATTGGTTGGTTGGTTGGTTGGTTGGCTGGCTTGTTAGTTGGTTGTGCAACTAGATTTTCCATTCCTATAATATGCTTATAGCACTCTTCCGAGTATCTGTAAAGATATGACTTTAAGCCCTTTGTATGTTGGTTATTACAAAATATGAGTAATGGTTTTTGAAGGGTTAATGACTATTAAGGCCAACCACATCCAAATGAATGTCCAGCTTTACTATCAAACATTTGCCCTTCAAGAATAATCTCCAAAATAGAAGCAGCCATATGAAATATATACTTTTTATATACAGTACCAATTTTACATACAATCTTGGTATAATATCAATCGAGCTACATAGTATGTAAGCGTGTTGTTTTGAAATTCCAATATAATTATAGGCACTAACTACAATATAGCCGATATATAATAGAGCATCATCATCATCATCATCATAATCTTTTATTTATCACAAAAAGCCCGTAAAAGTATAATTGAATACAATGTACGAGATCGAAATATAATTTATAAAGTGGAGGAGGACTCTATAAAAGTATGCTAACACACCTGGGCCATCAATAGTCTCCTGTATAGGGATTGCAAACATTGTGTCAAAGATATTCCATTGCTCAGTTCCCAATAATGTATATAAATCGATTACAAATAATATTATATATATATATATATACTATAGTTAATAACGCATTTTAGATTTGATCCCAAATCGGAGCTACACAACTCCAGCAATGATATTCATACATCCACACATTATATGCCTCGATTGGATTAATCTAGGAAAGACGTGTTAAATATATTGTGCTGAACAATAAATATGAAGGTCGTTCTGATATCAGTATCGACGCCATTGTGTTTAATTGTAGTGTAGATAAATATAGCAAGACACTGCTTGTAACTAGACAGCAATATTTTTATGTTTAAAAATGCTAGCTTTGTGTGGTCAAATATAGCATTTCACAAAACCCAATTTTGATAAACATACATTGTGGAACTTGATTATTATTATTATTATTATTAGATACTCAAAAACTGAAATGCTAAATTCTATTTTTAGATCATATGCTCGTGTCTTGTTTAGTATATACAATGTCAAGATAGCAAATTGAAATAATCATTTGTCAAGTTTGAACTATAGGAGCAGAAACTCCTGTTTTTGTTTGATGATGATACATTTCCCAAAACCTAGAATAGTAACCCAATTTAAAGCTTAGTTTGCACACTATGCCTAAGATCACCCTGTAATACTGGAAGGGACTTTGGACATACCAAAACTTGCTTTAATATAAAGCAACGTTTAGAAAGAAAATGTGAATACATTTTAAACGATTCTTTTATAGTTTTGTCAATTTAGCGTTTTCAATGATGTGGCAATGATCAAATCAATTGATTTAAGTAGTTAACAATCATTTCAGGCCAGTCAATACAAAGCTATACACCACATGTATATGAGTTATTATTTTTGAAGGGTGACCATTTACTAACAGATGGTGATCATCCATTTGGCTGTAGTTTCCCCTTTAATCGTTGGCCACCAAAAGTCACACTTCAAAAATTATGACCCATATGTGTGGGTGTGCCTATTAGCATGACGATAGTTTTAAAATGGTCTTTTTAAAGGTTGTGAGAGACGAGAAAGGAGGACAGAGAAGAGTGGGTCCTGCTATTTGACAAAGACTGATTAGTGGTTGGCTCCCAATAACTTCACACTTTCATTCTCCCTTACCCTACTTTAGTTTTCGTGTTTCCGCTTCTCACTTATTTAACTTATTTATTTTAATTTACTTTTTTACACATCTCCTAGACTTTATTCCTAAATCTATTATTACACACACACACGCGCATACGTTTACTCTCCCTTCATTTAAATTAAAGACATTCCAAAAACATTCCTTTGTGTGTTAATTAATATTAGTGTTACGACTACTACCACTACTACAAAGACGACGATCAATTTGAAACATCTGTTAAATGATGCAAGCGCCAACCATGGCTAATAGTGGCGGTGGTGGCCCAACAGCTACAGGGAATTCTGGTATTTCGCTAAACGGGTCGACCACTTCGCTTCAACAGTATTTGCTTCAACAACAACAACAACAGCAGCAGCAGCAGCAGCAACAAACACTCGGAGCTCATTTAGGTACCTAGAAATCTTCTAGATTATTTAATGCATTCAAACAACACTTGAACAAGCATATTTTGCAAACATGAGGCAATGAATTTATATACTAAAACGTTATTACGAAATACTTGGTTTTATAGGAGCCAACAGAACAGGTGATGGGCAAGGAGGGCATGCAAATGGTCCAGCAACGTATGCGAACATGGCAGCTATGGCATCGAATAATCCTGGCGTTAGCATGGCAGGTGCTGTTGCTGCTTCTGCTGCTGCTGCTGCTGCTGGTAATATTGGTACGACTGATGCAGCAGCAATGTCAATTGCAAACGAAAATCTGTACGTATACGGCTTGATGGTTGAGCTATTTAACCACAATACAAGGGAACAGGCACTCTCAGAACTTAGCAAGAGAAGAGATCAGATCCCCGACTTGGCCGTGGCTCTGTGGAATTCTATTGGCGTTATGTCCATTCTTTACCAGGAAATCATTAGCGTGTATCCTTTATTGACTCCAGAAACTTTGTCGCTTAATATGTCTAACCGTGTTTGCAATGCCTTAGCTTTGCTGCAATTGGTTGCAACTCATGAACAAACCAGGATGCATCTTTTAAGAGCCAATGTTCCTCAGCTGCTTTATCCTTTACTAAATACGGCGGAAATGACCAGACAGTTTGATAATTTAAGACTCACTAGTCTTGGTGTCATCGGCGCACTAGTCAAGTACGATAACCCCGAGCTGATTAACTTTTTTGTAACAACCGAGTTTTTGCCACTTTGTCTCAAGATCATGGAAATCGGCAGTGAGCTCTGCAAAGTTGTGGCTACATTTATATTCCAAAAGATCATTGGCGATGACGGTGGGTTCAATTATATCACCTCTCATCCGAAGCGTCTAAGAACTGTCATTGCCATCCTCAACTTTGTTGTTGAGGATATGGTTAAAGCTCCATCATCTAGACTTCTAAAGAGCGTTTCCAAGTGTTTCCTCAGACTTGCCGACGACCCAACTGCCCGCAAATGTCTTCAGGAAAATATCAGCCCTCACTTTAAGGATGATAACACATTTCAGCATGTGGCATCAGAAGACGCAACATTCAGAAAGCTCCTTTACCAGATCCATCTTAAGATATTCGTTGACACCGATATCTCGGCTAGTGCTGCTGCTACCATGAGTGAATCGCCAGACTCAACAAATAACAATAACACCATGGCATCAGGCAGGTCCAGCAGCAGCCTTCAAAACAACATCATTGTCAGTACCAATGAATCTTCGCTCTCTGTTGGCAATACCACAGACAATAACGGTGAAAATTAGGAACCATGATTCCAAAAATAAAAAAGAAAATTCCCTTCTAATACCAATATATACACGCATCCACACATCCCTACATATAACACACATACAAGCCCACATTCTGATGCACCTCTACACACGTGGTGAAAATTCACTAGTGGTCGAATCTATGGTAGACAGAAATGGGTCCTCATATTTTGGCCCAACCGCCAGCCATTTGCTATGCAACTACTCCTGGGGGACCCTTTTTGCCCAAAGCCTTTTGTGAACTTTGACCATGTACTCCTGGGCATATTGTATATGTATGTGTGATATAGAGCTGAGAAAAAAATACCAAAATCTTGTATTTGTGCGCATTTATTTCTTCTTCCTTTAATCCTGTCCCACTCCATGTCATGTTCCTTTTTTTTAAATTCCTTGCACAGTTTATTTTTTATAATCTATCTTGTTAGAGTAAATCAATTGCTTCAAAACGACGATTATCAAAGATTTGCTTCACATTAGGTATATGAATTGCCTGGAGATCGGGGGGGGGAGTGATAGAGTTATTCTGAGACTGCATGGCTCTTTTCATGCTGAAATATATCTACACATGGGAAACCGAGCAGTATCCAAAGGAACCGGCTATACATGTCATATTGCTAAGCAACCCTCGTGGTCCTTGCCATATATTAGAATCGACGCTACCAATTAAAAGTTTTTTGCTCATTTACAAGTAGGAGTTGCTAGCCCTTCTGGCTTGACAACATGGCATGTCTCTTGATAGTTTTATCGCGAGTAACAGCAAAAATTGGCGTGGCATTCAATACATTCGCAAGATGTTATTGGACCGATGTTCATTTCCTCGAGTTCCAATCAACCAAATGGGAGATTCTTCCTGGCGACTCCTGTTATTGATGTTGGGATCTGCACCAACATCTCTCGCGATAACGAGGAGTTATAGGTGGCGCAGGCAGCTACACCTCTCTTTCAACGTAAATGAAATTTCATTACATCTTCTCTATCTACCCCTTTTCCAGACTTTATTTCCTTAATCTCTTGGTGAAAATATAAAGAAATAGCCGGAGATATAGTATATTCATGCTTGTGTGTGTATGTTTGTTATAATAGTCATTCTGATATAATATTTACCTGGCTCAATAGTCATAAAGTACTACTGGGCTATCCGATATAACGAAACCCCCCCCCCCCGGATCAACACCTCCAACATATTGTTCTGCACATTTATAAATACATTTGCAGCTCGAAAATAATGACCAAGTTTGCTCAGTCCAAGTATATAAATTTGGTAATAGCCTATCTGATATGGCATCTAATGGCTGTATCAGCTGCTCCCGCAGTCAGAGATACTCAGCCAAAAGAGGGCAAGCAGCAGCAACAGCAACCGAAAGTAGAAAATGATGCGCAAGCAGCTCCTGATAAACAAGGACCAGAAGGAAATGAAAGGATAGTTAATAATCAGCCAGTTGTCGGAGGACAGCCAGCAGGATCAGGCCAATTTCCATTTGCCGTATTTATACAAATAAGTCTTGGAGAAACCAGATCAGCCGTATGTGCAGGCTCGATTCTTTCAAGAGAATGGATCGTAACTGCCGGCCACTGTCTTGTGTCATCCCCAAAGGACGTCACTGCCAGCAACCCCATATCTCCCAAGAACGTCGTTGTGTATGTTGGCAGCTCAAATGTCTATGCAGCAAAACCGTATAAAGCTAAGCAGGTCGTAGTCAATCCACAGCTTGATATAGTTGAGAACAACTACGACATCGGGCTTATAAAACTTGGAACTAAATTAAAGTTTGGTAGCGATGTCCAACCGATTGCTATTTATGATGGCCAAATTGGTAGCGGCGTTCCAGTTAAGGCACTGGGATGGGGACAGACCTCGAATGTGATTGCTGGGGCATCCCAGAATCTGATGCAAGTAACCTTGACTACCGGGTCGTATGCCCAGTGCCGGGCTATCCGTGCGCCGTTTACAAGCCACAATGGCGATGTCATATGCGTCCCAACACCAGATGGAAGGGATTCGTGCTATGGAGATTCGGGAGGACCGCTTGTTGTTTCCCAGGATACCTTTGTCAGGACAAATAAGCGCCAAATCGTTGAAGATAATGACCGTTCAAGCACGGACTCGCGGTGGCTTCTGGCTGGAGTCACAAGCTATGGCGATACATTGAGCGGAAGACCTCACCCGCCATGCGGATCCAGAGATGGCGCCGGGTTCTATACCCATGTTGCTTACTACATCGACTTCATAACAAAGGCAACTGGACTAAAGAAAGAAGACATCACATCCTCGGGACGCGAAAGTTCTGCGGCCAACAAAATGATGGTGGCTGCTTCTGAAAAAATCGTCAGAAAGGTAGAAACAAGCGGAGCCAGAAGCCTGATCGAAAGAAGGGGCGCTTGGGCTTCTCTGCCCATGGTGGCATATGTCTCTGCCATATCTTTACTCATATTCCTTTACAATTAATTCTCTTTTAAACATGACAACAAAAATGATAAATATAATTATAGACATTGCAATTATCCGACCATTCTATTTGTTTAGCAAAGACATGGCTATGAGTGGTTATTTTTGAAGGGTGGCCATTTCCTAATAAACTGTGGCCACCCCTATATAACGTTGGCTACCAAAAGTACCTTTCAAGCACTGTCATTCATATTGGTCTTGTTGATTTTAGAGATAAATTCGGATACCGATTTAAATCTCAAAGAAGGCAATGGTGATCATTTCTATAAACCAACCCATAGCAAAGGCTATATATATATGACAGATAAGATCGATAACACAAAAACACAACACCTAATGATGCTCGCACACGACTATGAATATCCGGGAATTTATGAAAACCAGGACTTCGCGTTTCACTAACCACACAATCTTTGCCATCATCAGCATCTTTCTGGCTTTGTAGGCACACTCGCTTTTGAAACACAACCAGGCCTCGCACACACACACAGGTGGCACACATAGGGGCAGATTCAATCACAAAGGAGTCCAGGCAACAAGTGGAACACCAAACATCCTACACCTCTGGCATCGATAAGGATTGATTGGCTGATAAGGTCGCAGCATTGGTCGACGCCAAGAACAAAACGAAGCTTTGGTGGGCTGTGTGTAAGCCTCCAGGAGTGGTGGTAGTAATGGCAATAGTAAAAGTGGCAACAATACGTATCAGGGTGCAATATGATACGTCGGTTTATTAGCGACATAGACCTTGCTCTCCAACTTGAAGCACATTTCGTACATAAACAAGCATGAACAATAGGCCACCGTGTGTGGGTTCGGGCTCAGTCTTCTTTGGTTAAAATCCAAAGACATCTGCGAACCACAACAGAAGCAAAGCTCTGGTTGTTGACACCCTCCTTTATCGATCATGGGCTCTCTAAAGAGTTTAGCTACTGAATGAGCTGGGATCTATCTATCTAATGCCCCGGCTGCCCCTGCTTCTCCTGCGAAGTAACAACAGACTTGCTACAACAACTACTGCCTTTTATTTATATAGAGATATCACTGATAGCACGGATAGACTTGTCGTGCTTTGTGAGGAACGCCCATATTCCAGGCCTTGTTCGTTACATGCAACGGCACAGTTTTGATGACAAAATCAACTGATGGATTGCTGTATGTCTGGATAGCTCTGGAAACCAGCCATTGTTGGGTGATGCGCATATGTAGTGCCAGGTTTCAGTGTCCCACGCCCCGAATTTGCTCACAAAGTATGCACGGCGAAGCGCCAGGAGGCAATGGTCGCATTTCGGTCCCAATCGCTCAATCAGATGCTCCAAAATATCACTTCATTTTTGGGTTTGGCTTGGGGTAGCTAAGGCCCAAAGTGCGTGGTTTGGCTTGGCTTGGCTGAAAAAACTTTGCAGACTTTTCATTGAATAAAATTATATAAAGGCCTGCAATTTCCAAGCCGTCTTGGTAATTGCATCGTCACAACCCTCGCGCATATTACTCTACATCTCCCCATTTAGTAATATTCATACATACACATATATCATCATTACTATACAGCCAAACACAAACGCGGCCCTATCAAATTAGACTTCCTCTCGTGGTTACCGATCGTCTCTACGTCTCTATCCACAGCATCCTGCTTCTACAAGATTCCAGCAGCAAGTCAGGTACTTTCCCGCCCCGTTCCCCTCAGATCACCTGTTACAGTTCGGCACTTACATACACACAAGCACTTCGTCCTGCCAATCGACCAGCCTTCGTTGAAAAGACCAATCATCACGCCTTTTCTATTGCTACATTAACCCAGTGTGACCTCAGGCATTGTTGCCCATTCCATCAGACAACCCCTTCCCGCCATTCTCTCATTTTTCACTCCTTCAAGTATAAGCCGCGTCAATCCGACCTTGTATCTATATAAACCACTCTTCCTCTTTTCTTTGGCTCGGTTTTAACTAGCCCATATAATTACATTTATATCATACTTCCCTGCATATTCTGTAATCTCTCTCTCTATCTCTCTATCTGGCTCTCTTCCAAGTTGCCTTAAATCCTCTCTAGCTATAAACTCCACTACTAACTGCCATCAGTACAATAGCCACACTTTTCGATACCACACTCCACTATGGCCCGCACACTTGCACAAAAGGCACAACCTCTGCCATCGAACTTGCCAAGCCTGAAAGGAAGCTCTTTTGAAAACCACTACAGTGATCACGGCAGCTGCGACTACCAGAAGGCAAATCGTAGATCCTTCTCAAACCCCACAGATCACAAAAAGCTTGCAAAGTCCCTAGCAATGCTTGATAGCATTCCTATAACCATAGAGCTACCGCCCCAAGACCACCTTACCACCACACCTTCAACGACAGCAACAACTCTGGCCCAAAGTATGCATGTGCCCAAGACGCCAGAGTTATCTGTCACGCACTGCTCATCCTTTGCATCCCTAGCTTCTCTACCAAACGAAAGCCTGACCTTGACTCCAAATGTAGAAGCGCACAACACCTCGCCCTATGTTGTTTCAAATGGAGACCCAACACACGAGCCCACAATCCTGAACAGCGACAGGTATGTCATAGATGATGTCAGCAACCAAGGATGTAGGGTAATATACAACAATCCATCCATTGACGACCATGAATGGCATAAAGAGCTGATCGAATCGCTAGAAAAATCTCATGCAACCGTAACTCATCTAGCTTTAATTCGCTGCGACATTTCAAATACTACATTCCTCCAAGATGGCACCAAGTCGCGCCTACTTATTGACTATATATCTAGACTTGATTTTCCCAGGTTAGAAATACTCGACCTTAGTCATAACCATATAGGAAACAGTGTTGAGGCTGTTAAATGCGTGGTTCGATTGATAGCATCTCCGTCCCTAAGAAATCTTAAAACCATACACCTGGGCTGGAATAGCCTAAGCTCCGTGTCATTAAAGCCAATTGTTGACTCTATCCTCGAATGTCCGTCCTTTTCATTTTCCAAGCCTTTACTACCATCTGGTAACAGTGGGCTAGAAACTTTGGATCTGCGTGGGAATCGATTCGGCGAAGCTGGGCTTCAGTGCCTATCGCCCCTATTTGACCTTTCTGCATCAACATCTACTAGCAACCCACCATATCTCGCAACTATACAGCCACAGAGTCCTGTTTCATCAAGCTTTGGCAATTTAGGTATAACCAATCTCTATTTGGGCTACAATGGCTTTTGCCCGCAAGCATCCGACACACTTTCAAGATACATTGAAAACTCTGCCAGTCTTCAAAAGCTCAGTATCGAGGGCAATATATTTAGGCATAGATCTAAACCTGGCAATACAGCAGCAGCAGCAGACTCCAGCGACAACCAGCTACATTGCTATACTACCAACAAGGATAGCACATATTATCAGCTATTTGATACTATTGCCATTCATCCCACGCTGACCCACGTGTTCATGCCTCGGACTCATTTGGGCGATGTCGGTGTAAAAAGACTATGTGAAGCACTAAGACCCAACCGTGCTATCCAGCATTTAAGTTTGGCTTGCAATAGAATCACGGCCCAAGGTGCTCTAGCAATTGGCGAATGGATTGGCACTTATTCTCCGAGCCTTGTTACCCTGGATCTCAGTGACAATCCACTTGGAGACAGTGGGGTAGGGACTATCGCTAGAAGTTTGGGCAAAAAGCCATTCCAAAGTTACCATCATCATAGCCACCACCACCACCACCATTATTCCTGTGGTAGCAGTGGAAGTTACTCCAGCCCCCGTTACTACTCTCCATTTGGGCTATCACGCGGAGGAAGCGGCTCACCGCATCTTCGCCATTTAATACTGTGCGCCTGCTTCATAAGCGATGTCGGAGTTTCGTCAATTGCCGAGTACCTTTCTAATAGCAACAGGTCACTCGAACGCATCAACTTGGGTCTTAATTCTAGAATAACACATCGTGGATATGGAATTTTGGCAGATATGGCCAAGAAGAATCCATTCCTTGTTCAGATTATCGTTGGATCTGGATTCAATGTAGATGGCGGCTATAATACTGATGAAAACATTTCAAACGCTGATCCAGTTGTATTTACCAATATTAATGGGAATGATGATAATAGTATCAGCGGTGGTGGTAGTTCTAGCAATGCCAATGATGATGATGATGACGACGAAATTAGCTTGACTTATATTAATCCTGATGGTACTACTAATAATGCTGCAAATACATCACTTGGGATGTTCTGTTCCCAAATATCTCGTAACCAACATGTAATGGAGAAACGTCAGGAATGGTGCTCAAAGGTTATAGACGTAGTACGCAAAAACGTTGAAACTAACAAATTGGCTAATGACTTTGAAGATATAATCTCGGCTGTTGAGTCCGATTTATTACTAGCCGATCCACATATCAACGATTCTCCCTTTTTAGATAACAATAGCAGTACTGGTGATGATGATGGTAAACAGGAGGAAGAAGCAAATTATCATCATCACACGTTTGCCGAAAAACTTGGAAATATTGGGATTTCTCACCAAGATTGGATTGATTTGCTTCAAACACTTGTAATGATTCTCTCGGATTCACCAGATACACCAAGCATCCAAGTAATGAATTGTCTAGATTCTCGTTTTGATTACTGGTTCAGGTCTCCGCGAGCTGCCTTGCCCGATGTATCTCTAGACTTCAATGACTTTTTTGCTTTGTGATATATATATATGTGTGTGGGTATATATCACGGTCATTTTATCATTCCAAATTTTGCATTTATTTTTCTTTCATTTGATTAATATAAATGTGTTTATAGCAATGTTGTGATCGAGTAGTATTATATCTAAAATATGCAGTTTGACCAAATTTACTCCAGAATAGAAAAGAAATTGGGTTCCATCAAAATCTACTATTGGTGCTATAGCTAGTTAAAAATGGTAACATCTGTACCAATTTTCAGGGTAGGTATACCGCCTTCAGTATCTTCATTACGATCCCTAATAATTCTTTGAAGATGTACACCAAATACGACTTTTCCACCGACCCGATGACGCTTTGCCAATGTCAGGTATGGCTCACGACTAGGAATGGCTGTCTTTTGGTCATTACACATTACCTGGCATCGCCTACATGGTCCTTGTACCTCAAACTCGACATCAGGCCCAATTCTTATCCTTTTCCACCTGAACTCTTCGAATGGGATTGTGCCTTTAACCACAATATTTGCTCGATATTGGAAACAGTCATCAAGATCGGGCAATGGCTTTCCACGAGAATCAATCCCATTCGGATACTCTTCTCGCACCCATCCAGACAGCTGTTTGACGCTTTCCTCAGTTACCAAAAGAAATTGGCTTTCGTTGGCAAAAGACAACAGTTTCTGGTTTCTTAGTGAACACAAGGTAGCAGGAGAACCGCTTTCATTGTTGCTGGTGGTATTTACAGCACATGTATTATTCTTGCTTATCTGGTCGGAATAATGCTCTGGTGGTGGCGTAGGCAAACTGTAAGCATTGTAGCTGTCTTTTTTGGCAGGGTTTTCCTCTTCTTTTAGTCTAGGAAGCATACTTCGTTCGAATGCGAGATAGCAAGAGACACCAAGGAAGTCGCTAAACCAGTCTGACACATGATCTTGGCCGTTCTTGTCAACCGATATGCTGTCACCGCACAAACGGACCCTATCGACAGTCACAACATGAGGGCTCTCGAATGGTATAATGAGCTCGTCTTTTGGTGATTTGGAATGAGCTCCAACCCCTTCATTTCTATTACCACTATTATCATCAATATTAATCCTGAGGCATCTGTTCTTGAGGTCAACTGTTGGATGGATTTTGGCCATCCTTGGGTACCGCTTTTGTGACATTGGCTGGTCGTCTGCCTTTCGGACCAGCATCCATGCCCTGTCACAAAGGAATCCAAAGCTCGAAACAGGCCATTCGGTCGTGATCTTCATCCTATGACAAGACTTGATTGGATAAATTGCCATTCCTGACAATTCAACACTGTTGCCTCGAATATTGTTTTCATCACTTTGTTGTTGCTGCTGCTGTTGGCTTGTTTCTTCCGATATGTTGGTGGTGTCTGTAGCCAAACATTTAGTAGATTCTGATGGAGCATAATCAAGGAAATATTCTTCAATGAATTGCACAAACTTGTCAATATCCTCATGGCTGGTCATTGCACCAAACGAAATTCTAACTACTCCCAATGCTTTGCCATCTATAACATCGTGATCATCCCAACACACATGACCAGCTTCGTAATTCTTCTCAACATCCTTTGTGCTTAGATCCAGAAATCCTTGCATTGCACCCGGATTGCAATGGCCACCAACTCGCAACGCAATGCTCTTCATTGATGCCAGCCTCTCAAGCTCCACGTATCCGACCATTCCTCCATTCCTATCAACAATGTTGAGCGCCAGCGTTCCACCTTGATACTTTCTGATCTCTTCTACCCCGCTGTCAAAGATAGAGACTCCACCACGACGACCAAGATAAAATTTGACTACACTTCTTCCATTAGAAGAATGCCTCAGTTTCTTTAGCCTGGAGTATGCATATTTAGTAATACTGACCACATGGTCAGATACATTTGAGAGAGACCCAAAATTTCGCTCAAACGAATCCAGCGCATGGCCAAGGGACAGTATTGATTGGTAATTTGGTGTTCCATCTTCATACTTCATACTGAAATCACTACGATATGCTTGCCATGGTTCATCGTATACCAGAGCAGAAACCGTACCGCCACCAAAATAAGATTTTTGCAAAATGGGTTGTAACTCACGTTTTACGAAGAGCGCGCCCAACCCTGTTGGCATGCCAAATATCTTGTAAAACGAAAGCGTTATGAAATCGGGGTAGTGATGGATATCTTGGGTCTTTTTGCTGGCATTGCTGCTATTTGTTTTGACGTCAAGGTTTAGCCGGGTGGTAGGCAATAAGGCTGCAGCGTCCAAAAGCACGAGCAATTTTCTTTTAATCTGTGGATCCGTGCTTGCATTTTCATCATTGATGTTGTAGTTTAGTCGTTGGCTTAATATGGTTGGAAATCTTTGTCCCGAAAAGTTGCACTGACCAGGATAAGCAAGTAAATCGTATACCACCACATCTTGCTCTTTACCCTGCTGCTGCTGCTGCTGCTGCTGCTGCTGCCTCTTTGGACTATCAGTAAAGATGCTGTTTAAATCGGACTCAATGTCTTGCCACTCTACAGCCTTGGTGTCGACAAAAGAACCGCTGTTGGCGACCAGTCCCCTCAACCCAACAACGCTAGTGTGAGAATCCCGCAGATACATGAATCTCGATTTCATTTCTGGATTTTTCGACCACGGTACCATCTCACCAGCTAGCTTAATCGCTGCGGTGGTGCCAGAAGTAAATATCATTGTGTATGTCTCTTCCGGTACACCGAAAAACCTGTGCAGCCTGCTACGAATCCGATCGATCCTTTCTGATGTCTGCTTAGACAATGGATGGCCCGAATGGGGATTGGCTGAGAATGCCTTGAGCATATCAGCCGCCTGGGCTTTGACGTGTGATGCAGAATACAAGGTAGCACCAGTATGATCCAGATATATTGTAGAGAGTTTCATTTCGTCTAGTTGACTATCCTCAGCATTTATGATGTCATCGGCTACTGGCTGCGGCTCGTATAGCTGAGGATACTCTGTTCGTCTGATACGTTCAAGGTTGCCATTATAATCTAACCGCCCCGCCATCTCAGGTTTTATACCAGGCTTGGCATGTTGCTGCGCGGGCATATTTGTAATGTTGGTTAATGCGTATTGATCCTTGGTTACTAGTAGTTACGAAAATAATATTACAGGTATAGATAGAGTTCTGAATACGCACACGCGCTCCTCCTTTCTTGGCTTCTCCCTTTGTGTCTTGTCTTTTTAGTAGAAATACAGTTTGGGGGTATAATATACAGTAGTGAAAAAACAAAACGCTATAGAGAGAATTAGTGTGGCGATAACAAATGTGATAATAGAAAAAACAAGTCAAGAATGGAGAAAAGGGGGGTTATGGTAGTAGTCAGTCCCATGTAGCGAGGGGGACTGCTGGATTTATAAAACGATCCTGGCCACACTCTCCACCCTTATGGTCATCAGGCTCGGTCTTCCTTTACTGGCCGTGTAGTGGTTGATATAGAATGAGCATTTACTATTACCAGCCCTAAACGCCGAAATTCCCGCACACACACATACACACATACACATATATATATATATATATATACACGGACAGATATACAAAATACAAGAACAATATACCTACAACTGGTTGCTGAAAACAAACATGACATTTTCTTCCTTACATTCAAATATGAAAATTATATCTGGGCACCCAATAACATTTCAAAGATATTTCCTTGATCTACGCTTTCCGTGTCATTCTTCCGTCACTGGATGTGTGATGCCTCATCAAAAGGACAAGGTGGGTTGGATTTGCAAACCCGCTGCATCCATTATAATAAGGTCCATCAAATAAACCATTATTGTCATAGCAACAGCACTAATTGTTTTGTGGTAAACTTTATTGTATTTTGTTTGCGAATTGCAGATAAGGCGGAGAATTACAACCACTCGTTTTCTATGGCGGACTTTGTGTTTAAAATATGGATAAATAACTATTACCCGGATATATATATATATCAAAACCACATGCCTGCTTGTTATACTTGCACCTTTATACTAATAATAATATTGTTATTATGACCAATCCTTTCTTTATTTTAGAAACGAATATTTAAACACTAGAGGCTTGTATGTTAAACTAATACAAAATTCAAAGTGATGGAAATATAATTAGCGATGAGAGTATTATGATGAAATGTTTGGAAGCACCACTTTTAAGAGATAATAACGAAAATAAAAATATTTTATACATGAGAGATGACGATGTGCAGGATGTGGTTATATTTGCAGATCTTTTAATGATTAAAAATGGTCTTGTTTATTAAAATAAAGACATGACCAGAGAAGTCTTTATCTCTCAATAATATATAGGGCATGTTTTAGTATATGTGTGTGTGGTTTAAAAGAGGGGGGAAGAAGAATAATAAATTGGTTTGATATAATGTAGGTAGAAATGGTTTTATGGGGGAGAAAGGAGATGTTGGGTATGTATATATATATAATAATGGAGATGAAAGGATATAGAGAGAAGAAAGCGATGTCCAGAAGGAGATATAAAGATTTTAAAGAATAAATACACGAATAAATATATATAAATACCATAGGGATTGAGTGATTTTAGCAGCATTGAAAATGAATGTGCTGATGAGTGTATCAAGTGTATATGTATGGTTGAGATGATAGGTGGAGGAGAGATTATAGATGCCAAACTGCAGTGATAATATTGATCGTTCTTTTGCAATTTTAAATTAGGGGCAACAAACAAGAACATAGCATGTTTCTTGTTTCATGTGAAGGTTGGAGATATTAGGACAATAGCTGGTCCGTCGTAATATAGGACAATATATACTACAGCAGAACCACGAATTGAAAGGTTTTGGGGCCCAATGTTAAGAATATTGGAGAACGATAATAATACCAGATGCAGTGAGCTCAGGAATCAACAGGAACGGGTGGATCACTGGGCAACTGCTGAGACTTTTCCATTGCTTTGACAATAAGATCTGGATGGTTGCGTGCTACCCACTCACGACAGAAAATGCTGGCCTTAAGGAAACGGCGATGAGCGTACTTCTTTTGCAAGGCGGCATGCTCGCATGGAGCCGCAAGATACTGGATGAAGAGGGAAATGCACTCTTGCAATTGATCTTCGGTATAGCCAGAGTAGTGCTGCAAATTGGCATCCCACGGTCCACAGCTCAACATTGTGCGAGCCAAATTGATAGCGGCAGCAGCCATAAGGCTGGGTGTGAAAGCCATGAAGCGGTGATCAACAAGACTAATCTCCAACAAGAACTTGGCAACGGTCCGTGTCTGGATGTTGTAGTTCTCGGCCTTTGAAACACGGCGAAGGAATGTCATAGGGCCGGGATACGACAGATCAAAATTAAGCACACGAAGCATAAAAACCTCGGCGTTTAGTATCTCCTCCTCGGTATAGCCGTTACCAGCAAGGTAAGCAAGATCACGGATTGGGGGCGATGCCATCTCCTCGTATTTAGAAGCCAAGAGTAAGGCAGTGATGCCAACCAACTGGAGCTTGGGAACGGATACATAGCGGAGCGAGAGGAATCTGTCGATAAGGTTAACGGCAAGGAAAAGGGTTTCAGGGAGCAAGCGAAGCTGATAGTGAACCTGGATAAGCCAGTTGACAAGAACACCGCGCATGGACCAGGAGAGCTCGTTTTGGCGCTCGATATAGTCTTCGGCGGGCATTGTCTTCTTTTCAACATCGCAAAGATATGAAACAATGTCAGTGATGTACTCAGAAACCATCATCGGGTCCATAGTGTCTTCGGCGTCCAAATCATCCCAGGGTCTTTCAGTATTTACAGCAGAAATTGGTGGGTTCATAAGGGCTTGAACATCGCTCTTTGACTGCACATGCGTGGCATATTTCTCAGCTTCCTTTGAGATTTCGGAAGCAGACATATATTTACTATCGGCTGGGACAGACACAGAATGCGGGTATTCGACTACAGTGGCCTGGGAATCAACCTCATCGTCCTTTGAATCCCGTGGATATACGGGCTGGTCCGATTTCGTGACATCCTGGTTGCCATCGGTGTCATTGTAGATAACAAAGTCTGGCTCAGACTCAAGCTTGGAAGATGCGACCCCAGAACGGGATTTCCTGGTCCTCCTGCGAGTTAGCTCAGCGGACACCGCTCTAACACGCTTGGGACCAGCAGCATCGACATTGGCATTTTCCTTGTCGGCCCCGTTGGCAGATGTTGCATCTGCACGGGTGCGCTTAAGGGATGGCTGGCGGGAGACAAGTGTTGATGTAGAAGATGCAGAGCCCAAATTTCTGCCAATGCCATGGGGCACAGCAGCGGAGGTGGGAATGGCAGATGAAGAGCTTCCTAGTGATGCAGATATAGCAGAACCAGCAGCAATGGCAGCAGCACGACGGGGCCGACCGGCAGCAACAGTAGTAGATGGCTTTTTATTTGGCATAGGGTCATGGGCTACCTTGAAGGAAGCCTTCCGTGTGGCCTGGCTGCGTGGCTTAGCCTGAGCATTGGTCTATATAGATCATAGAGAATAATGTACAATAAGGTTAATAACAAATATCCAAATAACGGGGCACAAACGAGCACATGAAAAAGGCAATGGGCGATGAGCCGCATAATGGAGGATATAATCAACATTAGGAATGTATAAATAAATAGAAGCAATGGATAAAAAGCCGACCCGCCGATTAGAGTATTGGAAGACTACAACCTTGCGCCAGAGCAAGAGATGGAAAATCGACCACAGTCAGAAAATACGACCATCTAGCATGTTCAGCAAAATGGGGCATAAGGGCAAAAAGGTAATATGAAGCAGGAAGGGGCATTAAAAGAGCTTGCATGTATAAAATGTGGAAAGGGCATATAGGTACAGATTTTTGAAAATCAGTAAATACGCTTTGCAGGAGAGGATTTTCGATCGGGGGACATGGCATGGCGACTGAGGCCAGGTTTGGGGTGAAAGCATGGGCATGGCAAACTTACTCTAATATTCTTAGCATTCAAAGCGGTCCGGCCGACATCACCAAGAACCGTACGCACGCGTGCAGCAGAAGCGTTGGTGGTGTTTACTTTATGTCTCAAGGCATGACCGGAGGGACCGGCAGAATTGTGTGCCCGCGAACGGGTAATTGGTGCAAGGTTTTCGTCATTGGCTAATGAGGCCGACGAGGATTGAATTCGAGCCATTTGAGACGGTGAATGGGTGGTAAAGGGGGGCTATTGGGGTGGCTTTTGATAGTGTGAATTTTGGCAGGCGATGGAACCAAAGAGCAGGGCTGGTGGTGGCGACGCTATTGGCTGTGTGTGTTGAGTTTATGAAAACCACACACAAACAGGCTCCTGAAGCTTTGATTAACGGTCTGTGTCATTTAACAAGAAAGTATACAACAAAGGCATGGTTAGATATGGCACTTGGTATACACAAAAATGTCGATGTATTCCATGGAGCAGGCAGCTCGTGGCAAATGCGGGGAAAACAAATTTCATAAAGACGGTTTAGAGTCCAGCAAACACCATACCTTTTGCGGATGACTTCCAGGGGCAGTCGGGATATGTGCACAGTAGGGGGCAAGCGGGGCGAAATAGGATGTAGTTCAGACGGTATTCTGATGGTAGTAGTGAGCGGTAAAGAGAACCAGAATGCGTGGAAGCAAGAGCTTGAGAGCTGGTTGTGAAAGACTGGCAGGCTGTTGTCGAAGACAGAATTACAGAAGCAGCGGTCAAGCTTAACTTAGTGAAGAGCAAAAGGGAGGAAAGGAAGGTAAATAGAGAAGATGGGGAGAAAGGAAGGTAAAATATCTAGAGTACAAAATAAAAACTATAGATACCTACAAAACAGGCAGACAATAGCAAAGCCAACACAGAGCGAGGAATGGGTGAGAGGCAGTCGAGAAATGGACAATGAGCAAAGGGGGACGCAAAGTTGCTATGTAGTTGGTACAGCAGTAACAGCGAGCAGTGTTGAGGGGAGCCAAATTGAGGTGGCAGTGGGATGCTAGTGTAAGATATTATATATTACTAAAATAAGAGAGAGGAAAAGAGATAATGAGCCAAATGGGAGCTAAATAAGAAGAAAATGTATACAACAGTGGCAAATGGGTTACAAAGATAGAACCAAAAGAAAGAAAAACACCGCCAGATAGAGAGAGCAAAGACCAGAAAGGAGAGGGATGGGCACTCTATAAAGGAGGCAAGACTATTGTGATGACCTTCCGGCCAGGCTTAGCTGCTGGGTACTGATAATGCCCAAGGCTTACACAGACAGAGAGAGAGCCATCCACACGTGTAAGGAAACATGCTATGAGCGCAGGACCAAGCCGAACTAGTCTGAAGCCATTCGCAAATCTTGCAGCTCATGTTCCACACAATTATCCCTTCTTTTGCTTCGGTACTAGAACAGGCTCTTTGCTGCAGCTGAATCCACCGCCCATACACTTGACCTCTGTGCTCTCAGGACCGCTCTCCCGCCCATTGGTAAGTTTATGTTGCTACCAAGACCGACTTGGTAACCCCAGTATCGATACCCCACCAGTTCTGTCAAAAATAAGCTCGCTCACCCCACCGCAAAGCGAGAGAGGGGAGAGATGGCATGGTGAGCAGGCGAGCCTATCTCTGGTACCGCCCTGCCACAGCCGCTCCCTCGGCCATATTACCACTCGCCATGCCCACCGCACAGTAACAGCAGCGGTCCACTGCATCACTCCCATCGCTACTCGACGCCAGGGCAGTAGTGGCAAAACATGGTGGAGCCTGTGATCTTGGAATGCCATTAATTCAGGACAATGGCAAGCCAAACTATATCGTCCATCGCCCAGCATCCCCCCATTTTACTACTGCCCTCCGCTATGCCCTCGCCATTTGGCTCCTTGCGAGGCAAGAATTGCCATCATGCCAGTGACACTGCACGCAGCCGCCAGCATGGGGTCGTCTCCTGCCAGACCATCCAGGCTATAATCCATATCGCACAGTCCAATGCTCCTGAATCCTACTACCGCTTTAGCAACAAAAACAAAATAAATCCGTATGTCGAACTGCTGCTCCCGATACAGATTCTCATTTGAAGCGGCGGCAGCCCAGTGCCTACAAATGAGAATGCATGAAATACACCCACATATACAAACACTGGCAAAGTGGCAGCAGGAAGGCCAGTTTGGGTTACACGCACATGCAAAGCTCACGGATTCTAAAGGCTTTTTGTGACCAATTTTGAACTGTCAAAGAATTTAAAGAACATCAAAAACAGCCGCAAATTTTCCCTCTGGCTGGCACCTCCTTTCATATTCTTTGGAACACAGAAGTGGTGCAGCCTGCTGAGATATGTGTACACCAGTCATACAAGCTTTTGTTTGCAAGACCACAAACTCATACATACACATAGCTGCGTACAAATGTTTTTGAGCTGCATAGAAACTAGACTCCATAGCCTGCTTGGAATGATCTTCGCGCCTCTGTCAAATAAAGTTCAAAGAGTCTGCTTCAACAACCAGCTCAGCAAAAACACAAGCAGACTCATTTCAAGTTGGAATCTGGTATGTTTATCCTGCTACGCTCCAATTTTTCTACAATGTTATGATTGTAAGTCTCTAGATATGGTTGCATATACATCCAAGCTCTCTCTCGTTTAGTTTTGGTCAATCACTCTGTTTATCTGGGCCTTTTGGGTTCCAGGACTACACCACAAACAGCTCACCACCCCTTCGGTTTGGCTGCTAGGGTGTGGTTGTGGCTATATTATGCCCAACTCTCCCTGCCTTTTTTGGTCAATTTTGTGTTTAGAGGCCATGTTTTCAACGCCCTTTAAATACAGCCCATCAATGATGATGATGATAATGACAATGATAATAATAATAATAATAACAATAATAATATTTACAATGCCAAATTTGCTTATACCATGACATCTATTTTTAATTCGTTTCTTATTTTACAAAGAATTGATGATGCCTATTATCCTATCTGGTTTGTCTGTTTTGATGCATTTCTATATTATCAATAACAAAGCAGTTGCAAAAGACTCGAATATAACATGTCTTGATCTGGTAACAACAATGGCATAGATAATACTAGAAGTAATGGTGGTAATATAATACCAGTGACATCAGCGCCTATTATAAGGGATAGCCATGTAGCCAAGACCCTGTGTTATTTTCCCACCTTTGCCTACTTCACTTTCAGTTGCATTTAAGCCACATTGGCCTGGTGCAGAAAGCTCCTGCCAAAGGCCAAGAACAATTCTATTTATATGTATGCCCACCATCCACCCAGGCCAATGCCCCCTTCAGGCTCCAGGGCCCATTGTGCATCACTACTGGCTGCTGGCAGCATCGATATTAGCATCACATTCCCGCTATAACTAGCGATTCCAAGAAATACAAACAAAACAAGCAGACTTGCAGGAGAACGTGAAAACCGCAAGGCAGAGGGAGGCAGCTATTCAGGATCCCAGCTGTAGATCTCTGTCCTTTCCCGTCACACACCATCAAATATTATATTATTTGCATGTTGGAAACATTCCCCATTTACTTGGCGTTGTGGCAAACTGGCCCTGTGCAAATGTGTAATTAATCGAGTTTATGCATAAATTAGTGGGACATGCATTTCACATTGTTCTCTTTTTACATCCAGTGATATTTCAATTGCACTATCATGGGCAGGAGTTGAAGCAGTCATACGACAAACTAATGGTCTATAGTTCATGCTCCTGGTGATGGTAGTTTTTAGACCACTGCTGCCTTTTATCACAAATGGCAGTAATGTGAACATACCCTCGTTAAAAACCATAACCAGCCCTGTGAGTCTGTTTGTAATAGACCACGGTTTTTTCGGTCCCTTCTGGTTTACTGCCATTAATAAAAGCTATCACAGCATTATGAATACTGCCGGATCTAAACAGGCTCTCTCTGTGAGGAGAGTGACTGTGTGCTGTATAGTTGGGCCCCAAATGCAATTATTGGACTAAAGAACATTATGAGTCTATTCGATACCCAGTATTCTACGATAGCAGTAGATACCGATTGTGTTTTCTGGGACTGGGTCTGGCTACTGTTAGTTCAGGGCAATCGTTAAAATATACTGGTAGCAATCGATTGATGACGTTGTCTATAGTGGCAGTATAAAAACAATAGCAAAAACACGCACACCTCTGACCCTCCGCGAAATTATTGCTAATTGTGGCATTATACGAGTCGGCCCAACCAGTCAACTGTTCCACCGCCCCACTTTGAAATGCTACTTAAATGAACTGAGTATCAGCGACAGCCCAACAAAAACATATCTACAACTCCATAGTCACTTGGACTCCCAATTGCCCCATCAAAGAAGGCATTCCTATTCAGACTACGGTGTTGACATAAACACAAGGCCCACCGGCCGTATGTATGTTCCTTGCTGTGGCTGAGGGTTCCCTCCAGTTTCACTTCTTTAACCACAGTCTTCACGATTATACCCACAGCAACCGTCAACAAACCGCACAATCGTCCCTTCACATACAACAGCCTCTTGGCCCTGAATCAACACGCATTACACAGATTCCCCATTTTTATTAGCTCTGCCGATAGCTTGGATCATCCTCCCCCCCTGTTCACAGCCTTAAGCTAAGCCCATTCCAGCCTTATTATCAAGTTTTTACTAGAAACAGTCGACGTATCGTCGTTGGGAGCTGCAATGATATCTGTGAGCCATCAGTCCTTTCATGCAAAATGCCCATTTCCACCAGAATGTCATCTATGCTTTGCTACATTTGCATCTTCTTGGGTCTCCATCATGACCAATCCGAATTGCTGTCCAACAAATTCGCGATGCCTTTGAGTCCTTTAAGTTGTAGTATAGTGCGCCAATGTGTTATGATACAATCTCGATTTGTAAAAACATAACAGAGAACCAGAATGGAGCTAGCCACATGCATTTGTTTATAATCTTTGGGACACCTCGTATACCCTTTGCTGCCTTCTTGGCCCTAGCCTTGCAATGTACAAGCACAGTCCAGCCATGCTTGAGCTTCTATATACGCTCTTGACCCACCCAAGCCCTTTCCTTATATGCAGGCGGTGGCGGGTGCTTTACCACACACCAGCATTGGTGCTAACAATTAAGCTTGTGGATACCTGTCAGAAACCTATTTCCATTAACGGATCGGAAAGGACTGAATGTTGCTATAGAAAGCCCTTTTTGGAAAAACCCAATTCCGTTGTCCCAAAGCTAGAGCCGAAATGACAAGCATCATGCTCGATCCCATGCCGCTTTAGGGCTTTTGGAAAGGGAAGCTTAATATAAACACATTACCGAAAAGACGAAGAAGATAGAGGGGAGAGAAGTTTGGGTGATCTGCATATGAAGATCGCGGGAAAATAGGAGCATGCGAAAATTCAACAGATAAGCTGTCGGTTCATCTGACAGAATAATTAACTTGGGGGGAATAAAAAAGTAACGTTGAGGTCATCATGGTAGTTTTAGTGTTGTTTAGAATTTATAGATTTTCTTGCCATTATAAAAACAATGGGGAGACGATGATTGGGCAGACTCATAAACCCATTATTGATACGATAAACTGGGATCTCCTTTCTGCAGAACATGTCGCAGCAATAATGGTTCTCAACCCCGATCTCGCAATTAACATCCGCTTTACGACTAGCACAATCCTGGTCTGCTGACTGAAATTGAGCCATCGTCGTCCTTATATATATAACCAACAATACGCAGCCATTCTCGGCATTATAGCACTACGTATCCAGCTCGTCTGAAAATTTTTAACACAATGGCCAAGGGGTTTTCGACAAGATATATCCACTTCGTCTCTGCGTAAGCAACATCACATCAATTAAGGCTATAGCATATTTATCCCTATTTCTCTATCCTTATATCCCAATGGCGTTGATCTGCCATTATATCGCCAATGCAAATGCCACAGCCGTCATGGGATGGGGGATATCACAATTATATCAACTACAATTCGCTATTTGGCTGTGAATGCATTGCAAATTGAAAACTTTACACTTAATCTTTTTATAGTAAAATGGACGTTGTGCTAGGAATCACAACAGGCGTCATGGCTTATGCGATATTCCAGCGGGACGATGAGCTATCGAAAAAATATCCCCTAACAACAATGATAAAGGACTATTACAAACGGTGGAACAAAGCCTCTGGGCAAAATTAATATTTTATAATACTATCTGCTGAGTACAGAGATGTGCCTTGTCTTCAAAAGCCAAGAGAATGTCCCTGCCATTTCTGCTAAAGCACATTTTCTATTTATGTATTGTGTTCTTGTCATATTTTGTGCTCCCCCCTCCTTACTTTTGATATTTATATTAGCCCAATACAGAGATGTCATGTCATTGGATCTGTATATAAAATATTATATGTACAAAACATGTTGGCTTTTATTTCGTCCAATTGTAAAGGGTGCCACAAAATCTGCATCCTGAACATTTTGATCGTCCAGAAAAATTACATTATAAGAAAACTATTGTCTGGGTGTCAGGACGAAACAGGACTGCTTGGTGATACTAAATATAGATACAATCAGGCAGCAAGTATAGCTATAGCACTATAATGGCTATTATTCCTGCTACTGCTAAGCCACCTTGGATTCTTCCTCTTCTTTTTCAATTGCCTGGAGTTGGGCCTTTTTCGAGTCCAACTCAGAAGACAATTTTTGCAAATTCTCCTCAAACCGTTTCTACAAGTTATCAATGCGCGAATTTAACAGTTTTTTCTCGGCATTTGATAGTGCAAGTTGTTGTTTTGCCAGTAATTACCTTGATAATATCATTGCGAGCAGACTCAAGATCTCTAGTCTTTCTTTGGATCATGATTTCCAGCTCAGCAACCTCCTCGTTGAGCAGTTTCTTTTGAATGAGTCTCTCATTACCTACCATTTAAAAAGGTCATCGATGAGTATTATTGGGTATTGTGGTTATTATGACTATGTGGATCATGAGATGATATTGATGTAGCTTCATAATCATACCTGGTTGCTCTCCATCAGAATCTCCATCATTGTCACTGTCGTCATCGAATTCGTCTTCCTCATCATCGTCATCGTCTTCAGCACCCATGCCAAATTCAGCCTCAACATCCTCCATTTCACTCCCATCGCCAAACTCATCTTCTTCGTCTTCATCCTCGTCATCCTCGTCACCCTCTTCGTTATCTTCGTCTTCATTCTCATGCCCAAGCTCTTTAAATCCACGGTCAAGTTCAGCTGCCAACTCAATGTCAAAGTCATCCATGTCAATGTTACTAGCCCTCTCTTCGTCCTCGCCATCTGGGCGAACCACACCACTGCTCGCATCAAATGGTCTTCCATCATCTCTGATATTATCCATCCTTGGAGTGCCTACATCAACCTCATCATCTCCTTGAACATCCAATATTTCTATCATAAAGCCAACAAAACTCAGGTTAATAATCGCGATCCAACTTTTTTCAAGAATTGTATTCCTTGAAATACATGTATATAAAAATATGATATTACCATATCTAATGATGTTTGATTCAGAATCTTCTTGTAGCAGTCTTTCTACTTCATCCTCTATACTCTGGATTTTACTTTTGGAAAGATGTTTGCGAAACCTCATATCTTTTGCATGCCAAAATGCTGGTGCGATTCCGTGTGGATGTATATATTCTCTCTTTTTAAGCGGTTTAAGCTCTTTCCATTTGGAT
Source organism: Mycoemilia scoparia (assembly GCA_027575805.1). Classification (NCBI taxonomy): domain Eukaryota; kingdom Fungi; phylum Kickxellomycota; class Kickxellomycetes; order Kickxellales; family Kickxellaceae; genus Mycoemilia; species Mycoemilia scoparia. The sequence continues at coordinate 103,402 of JANBPU010000012.1, read as the reverse complement.
TCTTCCATCTCTTCGTCAACAATTAGCATCTACATCAACACATTAAAAATAGCACACACATATATATATCAGTTCATCGGGAATTTATATTTTCAGGAATTTCCGATGATTACAGTTACATATATTATATACCTGGCATATATCTGCTGTTTTTAATATCTGTTTTTTATCAAATGTTCTCGACGACTCCAATATAGTTGGCAGATCCACTAGCCGGGATGAGAATGTTTTGTCTTTCCATTTAAAAAGTGCTCTCCGTTCATCTATATGCAGCAAATATAGCTTAATAGCGAGGTCGGATTCTCCATTACAATATATACTAATTAACCGCATTTTGATAAGCTTCAAAGTAACCATACACTCCTCTAGATTTTTTTGTGGTAAACCAATTACCTTTAAATTTTATACTAATGTGATCATCGATTTCTCTTTTGTCTACCAATTCTCTGACTTCGCTAGCCAGATCTAGTGGTAGGCGAAGAATGATTTGATCCTCCATTTGAAGCAAGTCGCCGAAATCTTCACCAATGCCTCCACCTACGCCACCACTCATTATACCAATGTGTTTGTTCTGATCTTCGTCATTCTTGCTTGTTAGCAACTTCAGCTTTATTTTGTTTCCAGTGTCTTGTCGGCCAAGTCCCTCAGTCCCCGTTATCATCTTTACTTTTATTATGTGTATGTGCGTAAATTATTTACCACTTTACTATATTGTTATAATATTTATACAGGAGCCTGCCTTTTTGTCATTCGAGCCAATAGGAACAACACAAATGGAATGGAGGTATTAATTTTTGGCTGATTACTCTTGCATTTAGATTTTTTACTACATATTCTTACAACTTTACGCATATCTTATGGGTGCACACTTTAATCAGAACAATTTTAAACAAAAAAATCTCACATTCTGAATTACACTACAAATTCGCCCAACAAAGCATATATTCACAGTGTTCCAAAACCAAGCAAAGATGCCAAAGACCTTTGCTTTGCTAATTTCAATCGGGGTGGACTTTGATGAAAGAACAACCATTTCAACCTCCACATATTATACATTTAAAGGCAACATGCATCAGTATTTGGAAAAGAAGGATTTCAACCGACTTCTTTGCACAATGCATATGGGGAAATCCAGACAAAGATTAAAACTTATCAACATTTAAATTCAGGACGAATCTTTGAGTAAACGGGTGGTATAATCAAAATCAAAAAATAGCACATGCGCTATGATGGTCTGTGCTAGTCTCCATACACCCATCGCAAAAATATCAATCTAAAAATCGGTTGAGATAGTCCGCATGGCATATGGTTTATCCAATAAGTAGGTTTACTTTAGAGCTTTCGAAATCAATCAAGAACATGATGTGTGATTCGGGTGTGTGACTTGCTTATCATCTAGAAATTGATATTTACAGCTTTCCTTTACTACCACAACATCACTAGTACTATACAAAGGCCAAGAATCAAAAATCTTTTTTAACCCATGGGATCCATGACGAGACTGTAGTTATTACCATGAAGCTAATCAGTTTTAACACAAGCCTCTAAAATGGGATATATATATATACTGATATGCCATGCTGCTCCCAACTAAACATCAAAATTCGTGCTATTCTTCCGACCTAATTCCACGCTATATATTCTCTTATTACCACCACCATTTTCATTTTGTACAACTAGGCTTGCATTGGGAATCAGGCTGTATAGCTAGGAACAGAATATTCAATTGTATATTAAAAACATGTTTTTTAAGGGACTATCTGCATCTGCCACAACATTGCTAGTGCTAATGAGCGCACCTTTGGCTAAAGGCCAACAACAGCCACAATCAGTACCACCACTTCCCATGTCCGTTTCATCAACGACTGCATCTTCCCAACAGGAATCCAGCCTTTATTTTGCTCCTGGACAAGTTAACGGTGCTGCTGTTCCAGCTTCACAAATCACTCCACCACCCGTCCCACAGGGAAATGTTCAAGGCCATGGAGCTACTCATGAATCAGCAAACTCCCTAATCAGCGACTTCAATTCGGCCTATAGCGCCCGTCTAGCAGATGCCTGGTGGGCTCTCCAGCCTAAACTACAAAATGCCATCGACCAAGTGGGCGAGATTAATAAGGAGGCCCAGGCCGAGCTCAAGTCAATGACATCTGGTGTAACGACATACAATGTCACTCTTATTTCTGAATTCTACCAAGTTGTTCAGGATGCTGTCCAGACGCCCAACAGCGCACCCACTGCTTCTAGCAGCGTCAGCAGCATTTTAAGCCAGCCTCAAGAGACTATTTACCATCCTGGTATTGGTGGATCACTAAGCAACAACAACAACAACTCAAGCAGCGAGGAGAAGGGTAGCAGCAAAGATGAGGAGAAGGAGGAAAGTTCTGAAAACTCAGAAAGCAGTGCCAACAGCATCACTACTGGGTACCTGGCCCTCCTTGCTGCTATTGTTTTGCCTGCACTTTCGTAAACAGCCTGTTATCTGACTTTTTTCTCCCCTATTTTTATATTTTTACACTCTATTTCTAATAAATTATAGATTTAATGCTGTTTTACAATTCTCTTTTATACATGAATATTACTTCAAGGACAGGCATGTGAAATTAAGTATTTAAAGAACACTCATCATAATAGAAGTAAAACATTTTGAGATATTTTTTTGAGATATATCATAGCCTTTTATGACCAATTGATGAAAAAGCCAACATTTCGGTTTTATTTAAAATATGCCTTATTCTATGCAATAAACTTGAAGAAAAGTGTCATAAGGATCATAATTTTTGAAGGGTGACTTTTGGTGGCCAACGATTATAGGGGGAACTACAGCCAAATGAGTGACTCTCTATAGCCCTTCAAAAATAACTACCCATATTGGGAGGAAGTTGTGTGTGTGTGTGTGTGTGTGTGTGTGTTAGCAAAGAGGGCACAGACATGCATGCACTGTAATACCCAAAAATAGCCAATAACAACTGCAGTGTATGCAGTGTTTCCTCTGACGTGATTAAATCGTGTTCCTAAAAATATATCAACATGGTAATCACAAAGATTGTGGCAGAAAAAAGAACAAGGAAACAGCCACAAATCGGCTAAACCTAAAAAAAAGCAATGACAAACAGCCTTTATTAAATTAAACTTGGGCTATTTATAGATTTGACTCTGGTACCCCTACACACTTGGCCTCCAACGCCTTACTTAATATGATAGGGCGTGAGGAATAAGTTTTTTGGTGCCGGTATATCAACTAGCTGGGAACCAAAATAGATAACTCAAAGAAGAAACCCATCATATTCTTACAAAAATAGCAGTTATAAAAATATATACAGGGATAAATATTTGGCCCAATTATAGCATTTCTCATGAATTTGCCTAGAATAAAACCCATGCAGCCAAGAACTCGGGGATATACATCACATATTGCAAACTTAGATACGGTAAACACACAATAAAATACTAGTTTTTAGTGTGATTTCGTTAGAGATATTGAATGATATCGAGTTGAATCCCACAGCTGCACTCCACATCTGCACTCGAGGACACTGGCAAATTACAACCAAATAAAAAGCATACATGTTTCTAGAAATAACTAAAGGTTAATAAAAATAATACAAAGTGCTTTATTTATTGGTCTGCATTTTTCATTAATAGACAGGCTATTGGCAATATGGGAGGGTATTTTTGAAGGGTTAGCTACTCACTTTGCTGTGGTTGCACCTATAATCATTGGTGGCCTCCAAAAGGAGGTGGTAGGTACTCTTCAAAAACTGCTGCCCTGATATTGGAGGTGTAGACTGTAATTGTATAAACATATGCATCCAGGTTGAGCAGACGGGATGCACTTGGAGCTTTGGTGACACTGTAGATAAACAAATAAGTGTGTATCTTCAAGTGTGGAGGGATGGTTATAAACATGTGAGTGTGGCTAATAATACTATGCAAAGCTGTGCTTTAATGTGATAGCTGTGTTGATATTACTTGATAAATTTACACTGCTATTTTGTGCTTTGCATGATACTATCAAAAGCGGCAAGCAGGACAAAATGAGCATCATCAAGCAAAGGAAAGTATCGTATCAACAAACCGCCTACATACATATAAACATTCGCCTATGACCCACAAACGTCATCTCACAATATCAAATGTGGTGCAAATTAAAGGAGTGTTGCCTATTAATGCTGCTGGGCTGGTGGCAATATTCAGTAAAGTTCAAATAAAATACCAAAGCTTTCTTCAAAGAAGGGAAATAACCACCACATGCTTGATAAGCACGCCTTTTTCCAAAGCATTGGCAGCGTTTAGATTCAGGAAATGGAAATGTGCTTTTCAAACATATTCTAGGAACAGCGCCACAAATGTGTCTTTGATGCTGGCCTGGCTAGGCTGATGTTCGTTTCAAAGGGCCTTTGGATTGATGCACCTTGGTTAATATTTCAACCGCAGCTGCTGATCCTGATGATGATGATGTTGTTGGTGACGATGATTGTCTTCAAGAAAGTGCTATCACAAATTTGACATAGAGACCGCCAAGTATCCGTGTGTTTTGATGGTATCAGATACTGCGTGGTGCTGAGAATTACCGTGTAACGCAGCAAAGACATGGACGGACTGATGGTTAGACATATACGTGGAGAAAAACAAAGGATACAGGGATCTTCACTCGATGACGATTAAAAGTTGCTGACTTATTCTGATGAAGAAGAGTTTCTATGGCAAACCAGTTAGAATTAGCATGCTGGGAACACTGAATTCCCGACTTGTGGACCGAATCGCACACTCGGAGAACAGGGGTGCACTGAGTAACCCCAGTGGGAACATGTGGTTTGTTTACTTTTAGGAAGTATTATAACGCCCATTCACACACTGGATGGGATTTATTATTAGCGTCTATAGTGATGATGGGCGAGTGTGTGATAGTGAGAGACCAAAGATAGACCAAAGAGATTGCCAAGAAATGAGGGGCAGATGGCTAACAATAGCATAGACCATGTTATTGGGGGAATGTTCTTGGCGCTGGCTTTGAATGCACAATCTTGGCAATAACAAAAAGTAGAAGCTTCACTTTTGCATAGAAAATTGGTAGATAATTGGCTATTGAGTTTGAACCCTGCCTAAATAGACAGGCCAAGCTTCACAGTGGCCCCAAATGAGCCCATCAGGGCTGCTTTTTTTATTTACTTGGCAAAATGATGCTAATATGGAGGACGATGATGATGGTTTTGCTGGAGGGCTCGTGTTGCAATGAAATGCCCATACAGGCATACACACGCCTTCATGCGAGGATAGCAGCTGCGTTTTGTTGCACTGTGACGAGGTTGACTGTGGGCTATCACTTTGACTATTACCGCCAGCAACGAATAGAAAGGCCATGGCGGCTCTATGTGTGCGGCCTTTGTTACTCTCTCTTACCAAGCTTTCCTGGATGTTGCTGCAGTTGCTGCATGCTAGGGCAGTCGCTTTATCCTCTTCTCTGCTCTTGCCTCTGGGCTGCACGCATGTATGGACAGTCAGCAACTTCAAAGTTATATAAACCCAACGAGATTTCCAGCCTCTTGAAACAAAACAGCAATACACAACAATTTGCCTTTCATCTATTCTTTTCTATCTACTTGCACGCGCATTTGCTTTGAAACCCACTAGCATACCAATCACTTCAACATAACAACCACCAAAATGTACACCAAGACCATCGCCATTTCTCTCCTCGCCGCCCTCGCTGTTGCTCAGGACGAAATCCCCGGACAGGGTGCCATCACTAACACCAACGCCCCAGCTGCTCCTACCGGTGCTGGTGCTGCTGCTGGTGCCGCTTCCGGTGCCGCCGCTGGCGCTGCCTCAGTCCCACCTGTTCCTGGTGCCGCCGGTGCTGAATCTGGCGCTGCTGGCGCCGCTTCCGGTGCTGTCCCAAGTGCCGCCGCTGGTGCTTCTGATGCCACTGGCGCCAGTGCCTCTGGTGCTGCCTCTGGTGTCGCTTCTGGTGCTGCTTCAGGCGCTGAATCTGGTGCCGCTTCTGGTGCTGAGTCTGGTTCCGCTGGTGCTTCAGGTGCTGAATCTGATGCTGCTGGTGCTTCTGGTGCCGATTCTGGTTCCGCTTCTGGTGCCGAATCCGGTGCTGCTTCTGGTCTCGAGTCTGGTTCCGCCTCTGGTAGCGAGAAGGCTTCTGGAAGCCTCGGCTCCGCTTCATCTGGCAAGTCCCACTCTGGTTCCTCCAAGGGATCCAAGAGCGCTTCTGGATCTGGTTCCGATGACGACCTCGAATCCGACTCCGAGGGTGCTGCTTCCGCTGTTGCCGTTTCCGCTCTCGCTGTTGTTGGTGCCTTTGCCGTCTCTCTTTTCTAAGTTACTGAAAAAGAACAGCCAACATAGCAATAGATTTTATACAACATTCCGTTATGTTTTCAAAGCCCAACTTCATCGCACTCTCATTTTTTCTTAATTTACGAATACATTATTTTAATTAAGCCTTCTGTAAGAGATACTACCACTTTAACGTTTGCCTTCAAGGCGAGTCATTTTCATCTTATCAATATTATAAAGATTCAAACTAGCTATTCTTTTTCAAGTTCAAATCATTTTGTCACAATTCTTTTATCACCATAGGTATAATAGAAATTGTTTTTGCTCTCATGTATTTATATGAGTAATAATTTTTGAAGGCTACCTATGATTATAGGGACAATCACTGCCCAACGAGTGATCACTATTTACTAGCAGATGGTCATCCTTCATAAGTTATTGCCCATATGGGCAATAATCTTTGAAGGGTGAATATTGGGGACCAATGATTATAGGCACAATCGCAGCTAAATGGATGTCCAGTTTTACTAGTAAACTTTCACCCTTCAAAAATTATGATCCATATTTTAAAAAAGCAATATAATAAAGCTAGATTTTTACTGTTATAATCTGTCATTGCTACATTTTTAAATCGACCGCTAGTGCCTTGTTTGGTCATTTTTCCACTATTGGTATATGGGTCATAATTTTGAGGAGTATCTTTTGGGCTGAATTGTACAAGGTGCCTTTGTTTGACTATGGCTACAACTGCCAACACATTTAGATCTAGCTATTTCTAGAAGCCGAGGGCCTCTTCTCTTTGCAATAGCGAGGTCAAGCATACGTGGTTCTGGGTGCATCATGTATTTGTCTGCGATTGGTAGTATTTCTGTGGCAAGGTTTTCTCAAAGCTTAAAATGACGAAATATGTAACGCTTGAGTGAAATTTAACTTTGCAGCGCATAGTAGAATGACAAAAAGTGGTATTAGTAATGGAAGTCTGGCCCCTTGTTATTTCTACTTGTGGTCAGCCAAGGAGCCTTGGTAGGCTTGCCAAGCATGATCAATTGCCACACACAAACATTTCGAGCGCCCCCATCACTTGATAAATCTAGCATTTTTAAAGTGTTGAGGAAGGGTGATATGGCAGGAGTGGTAATAATAGCACAGGCATAACAAAGGCTTGTTTACTTGGCCCAAAACCAAAAACGTTACCAAGAGCGGCTATTTTGGCCTGGCTTTTTGTGGGTTGTTCAGGGTGTATTACTTCCAAAACGGGCTCCGCTGGCTTCCTACTTGGGCTAGCAATAATCAAGGGTTTGAGGATGGCGCCCATACACATACGTGTAAATAGCTTTGTAATAACCACAGGAAGCGAGTGCCAGAGTGTATAGACGGCTTTTGCCATAGAAAGGTTAATACATAATCGATTGGTAGCCCGAGAGAGGGTGTGAGCGATTGAGAATGGAACTAGCCAAGCATTTTTAACATCAGATGGATGTGGTTGGTGCTGCTAGCAACAAAAGCGCCGTTACATTAAACCTCCCCCTCCTCTTTCCTCTCTTGGTCTGCATATTTTTCCATCCCAGTCATTGTACATACCTGCCCTTTTCATCTCATCCCTTGTTAACCTGGTGCCCTGTGTGTTCTTTTCGCTTTGTCTAGTGGTCCCTGCCCCACCTCTCTTTTCTTCAGCACCCTTTCTTTCTGTCTGTATATAAATTGCCGGTTAGAATTGCCTTGAAAAGCTTCCCATATTTCGTGTATTTCTGGCCACGTGCTGCATATATTTACCCAGCCTCAAACAGGTCCTTCAGAGCTAGCAGCCGCAAAGTGCTATTCATTACCACTTTTCTTTCCACAATTGTTGTTTAACCACAACAAATTAGTTGTGCATATATTGTATCTGAGAGTCTTCATTACCAAGCACATTTGTATATACAAATTCAAGGAACGAACGGTTAGAAAACCATACAACATACACCATTGATATATATATATATATATATATATATATCTAAAATGACCGATAGCACCACAGAGCCCAACAAGAATATCAGCAGCGTAAATAGCAATAGCACTGCTAATGCTGCTGGTATTGTTCCTGATATAAAGAGTGAAAGCGTTGAGGTTGCAAAGCCCGATGTTTCATCAAACATTAAAAATCCAGTCAGCCTTTCTTATCTTATGATGGCCACGGACTGCAGGTATAGCCTAGAGTTCCCTGAAACTGCTACTGTACTTGATGCAAAGACGGCTCTTCGGGGAAACTGGCCAGCTGGTAAGTCGTAGCCTATATTGCGTCCTATCCTTTTACTGAAAAATTTCTATATAATGTGGCTAATTTTGGCATCAACATCATTGTTTTATTGTAGACTTTGGTCCTAAGCCAACAAAGGTTGAACAAATAAGGCTTATTCATGGTGGAAAGTTCATCGAAGACCACACTACTCTAGAATCAAATGACATACACGAAGGAAAGGCCACTGTTCATGTTATCATCAGGCCGCTGGAGGCTTTTGACAAAACCTGTAAGCATCTGAATATTCCTACATCCATCTTTTGTCCTAGTTCCAATACAATTTTATATATGATTTTGTCTAAAAACTAATCCCAAAGCTTCTGTCCATATTATAGCCACCAAAAAGATCGGCTCGGCTCCAAAATGCGGATGTCTCATTCTTTAGGGGGCATGATATTTGTTCCTAGAGCCTCTTTATTACAACAATCACTGCTACTTTATACCTGTATTCTGCACACCCCGCTAGGAATACTCAAACCCGCTTTTGTTGCACCAGCTTGAATTCCTCCAGAAGTACCGATGTTAAAAGTATCATATAGAATGTATTACACCTATATACCGATCTCTCCATGACTCTAGTATGCATGACAAGCCTCGTAGCTCTATCATTACCCATATATATATATATACATATAAACATACGATTGCTTACAAACATCGAGGGCACTTTACATATTCTTTGCTGACGATCATTATTGATTGTGGCATTTCTATCGACCCTTTCTCAAAGGACATTGCCGGCTCTTTTTGTGGCTTCGCAAGTATCCTTAGCCCACCTGCCTTTCCCAGCAATTTCTTCAGACCCGATTCCTAATTCCACCCATAGCACTACTACTTGGATCATGGTTTACGTGATTGTTGTTATAATTATATGTACCCCTCTTTGCAGTGTTGTAGGATCCATACTTTCTTGCTTACAGGCTCAGTTTTAGCAGTATCCACACTATTTTCTACCAACATCTCGCTCTCACATTCACTCTTTCCTTGGTCACCATTTTGTCCTATAATTTTATCTCTAGTAGCATTTTATATTATATACTATTCTTCTTCCTGCCATTTGATATATACTTTATTGCTTTGCTTTGCACTTTTTAAATTTGTTGTTTCAATAACTGGATGTTGTTATCGCCTTGTTATATTTGTTGGTAATTTCTGTTGATAAATATTGGTTATCGATGCTATTCTGCTTAGTCTAATGTTACGATTTGTTTACCAACATATTTAAAAATGGAGAGCCAGGGCATTTTAGCATTTAGAAAAATAAATCGAGGCATATGGATCATAATTTTTGAGGGGTGACTTTTGGTGGCCAACGATTAAAGGTGCAGTCACATCCAGATGGGTGACTCTATAGCCCTTCAAAAATAACTAGGCATATCAGTTTTTCAACACAAGGATGCCTGGAGTTGAGAGCAAGGTCACGTGGTTTGATTACATCGTGGAATATTGGTTAGATCAATCAAGTTTGTTTGAGAGGCGTTTTCTATGCTAGAGAGATGTATATGTATGTTGATAGAATCCGATCCCTAGAATCCAAGCAAATTATCCAGCTCAGATATTGCAAAATAAGGGGGGAGTTTTTCTAAAATCTGGCTTTATATATATATGTATATATATGTGGGAGGTTATTTTTGAAGGGTGACTACTGTCTGCTAACAAATGGTGACCACTCATTTGGCAGGTTCTTCGCCAAAAGGGAACAATTCTGTGCCCTCATATATTCCTGAAAGTTTGGCCCAAAAGTCTTACATTTTGGGGGAGTGTTGGAGATATTATTCCAGTGCTTTTCTAGAGGAGATTCTGTCATTTGGCTCCGAGTGGCTCTATAAACATTGGTCGCCAAATGGTTCTCCTCAAAGCTTATCGCTCATATGGGCCATTTTTTAATATAGCCCATTAAATACAATGATATTGGTTTATGGTAGAACCCGTATACAGAGTATGCTACATTTTGCGTTACTTGGATTATATGGCAAATGCCACAGGAACCACTGACAGAGCATCTTGCGTGTTTGTTTCCAGGAGTCAAAGCAAGGGGTATGATGAGTAGCGAAGATAATGGCGATGTCCACAGTAGTTAGGTAGGCTTGGGCTTTTGGGGGCCATGCGGTTCTACTTTGAATTCTTATTGCTCCGATTCTAAGATTCGCCGGGATACGGAACTATGGCTATTCTTGAACATTTATGGTATATTGGGTTTAATGTGTCCCATATGGGCATGGTATGGGCGTTTATTAGCATTTAATATCAAAATACACAGCTTGATTATATCGCCCCACCTACAATCTGTTCCTGTCTCTTTATGGACCTTTCCAAATAAACAACTAGGGCTTCTTTGAAGGCTACGCTATTTACTATACATTAGTACTTTCCAATGGCCAGATTCTTTGTGTTGATTCTACGCCCTAAAATTATCGGCCTACTATATTACTGGTAATTGTTCAGTTGGACATTCAAAAGTTCTAGGATATGCTTTATGTGACTATTTATCTTTGTAAAGTATGGTGAATCCCCCATAGCCTTGCCAGGACATCACAGAAGCATTTGGTATAAAAGTTAGCCTTCCAAACCCAAATGGTGGGTCCTCTAGATTATTCTCAGTTTCCATTACACCTCGGTTTGCTTCGACCAGCATCTCTTTTCATATACATATCATTTTATAGTAGCCATATTTGCCATGCGTTTTCACCTACAAACATCTGCCATTGTTGCTATCATAGGCCTTCTTGCACATGGTGCTCCCACAGCACCAAAGCAGAACCTAAATCAAGATCCCAAGCAGGCTGCAAGCATTGACATAGTAGGCAACGTTGTTGGTGACGTTAATGGCACAACTTTGAGTGGTTTCTTCAACGCTGACATACAGGCATCTCTTGCCTCCATGTTCGGGGGCCCCTCCACATCGACCAACACAGCAAGTGCTGCTGCAGTGGCTGTCACCATCCCCGCCTCCAACCCAGGTATCGTTCAGAACACACTCGCCCCAGTCATCATGACTAGGATAGAGAATGAAGAGACTACCATCGTCGTCACCGACACTTATATCATTCCTACCACTGACACTGTGGGTGCTACTGAAACCATCACAGCCATCCAACTTAATCCTGTTGCCGTCGAAGTTACCGAGATAGTCCAGGTTACGGAAACATCAATGTGCCCAGCCCGTCCAACTACAACCAACTTTGTCACAAACACCATCACATCCACACTGTCTCTCATGCCCGCACAGCCCGTCATCGTGATGACACAGAGAAACACCATCCCTGTCACTGCTCAAACTGGTGTTACCATCACATTGACCGACACAGGCATCATCCCAGATGTTGAAACCGTTAGAACAACTGTCGCCACTGCCACGGGTACCGTTACCCGTACCCAAAACCAGGTTGTAACCATCGTTACCACCGAGAATGGCGAAACTACTACAATCGTTCTCCAATAAATGAGTTCTGATATTGATCGATTCCCTTCTTTCCACGCCCTTCCCCTTTTCTGATATCTCAAACAAATCCAATAAGATATATATATATATATCTTTACACATATATATCAAAACACAAAGTTGATATATATATATCTTCTCCAACATGTCTTCCCTTTAATTTCAACATTATTAGTTTCTTTTTCATTTATTTATATATGGCTTGTTTCTTTTGATTTTCTATTTGGTGTAAAAATGCATGGCAATATATTTACTATATGTCAGAATGTTTGGTTTGAATACTTGTGTATGGTAAAAATATTTCTTGAGGCTTAATAAAACAACTTGAGCAAAAAGAATGTGCATCGGCCGGGAATCGAACCCGGGTCTGCCGCGTGGCAGGCGGCAATTATACCACTAAACCACCGATGCTTGGATGAAAAAAAATTAATTGGATAATATATAAAGGTATGTAGGTATCCCAATTTATATATATTGTATATCTCCAAGTAATTTGTAGTTGATTTCATCACATCATTATCCTAACAAAACCAATTTTACCTCTGATTCATCAAATAATGAATTATACGTACCTACTATTCATTATTATTACTATACTATATTCGTTTCTTGTCCTATTTCAACTTGTCAACTTTAATTTAGATTACAAATTCTGCCCATAACAACATTGTTGACCTTGTATTGTACATTCTCTTGATTTCTACTACCTTTGTAGATGTTGGTTTCTTCAAATAAACAGTAACTTTTGCTGTTTTTATTTTCCTATGCTATTTCTATTTACCTGCTATATATTTATTTATACCTGTCTACTTGATCAACCTTCTCCAGACATTACATTTGCATATTTAATCCACCATAGCACCGAAAAGGCATACTAACCACCCCCCAAAATATAAAATGAGCCTAGACTATTCCGCTGTAGAGAAACATTGTCGCAGAATAATTTCTAATGGAGACCTAAAGTATGTGCAGATTTATATTTTATATTATAACTTTAATCAAGGAAAGTTTCTGATGAAAGGTTGTAATTTATAGCGAGTTAACCCAAAAGGTCATACGCAAAAAAGTCGAAGAATTGATGGATCTTGATGCTGGAACGCTGAGTCTAGATGAGCATAAAGACAAAATAAAGGCCGTTGTAAAACAAATTTTGGTAAGTTTATGGCTATTAGAATTTACTAAACAAGTCTTTTTGGTATGTCTGAGTTTTTGCTAACTGAGATGATGCTTTATTGTCTAGTCAGAGGATCCGGTAGAGTCATCTGATGCTGAAGATGATAAAGACGACATAAAGTCAAAAGATGATGAGTCATGCCAGGATAGTCAGGCAGAAAGTCCAAGCGAAACAGACGTAAAAAGTAGTACTAAGTTCGATGAACAGGAGGAGAATGATAAAGATGAAGATGAAGAGGATGCTGAAGAAGAAGAAGAAGATGATGATGATGATTTTGTGAACGATACAAAATCTAAAATCAGGTCGAAATTATCCCCACCAGAGAAAAAGGAACCGCAGCCAAGAAATCCAAAATCCAAAAAGAGAAAACTTGAGGATCATATTTCGGATCAAAGTACTCAAAACTCACCAACTAAGGTGAAATCTGAAAAAGAGCCGAGTGAGATCAACCAAAATTATGATAGCGACCTTTCTTCATTAATTGATGAAGAGCCTACACCAAAGTCTAAGCGAAGCAAGAAACAGGGTGACCAGGACAAAATGACCGGTGCTACTTCCTCTAGAAAATCTAGAAAATCTGGCGGCGAAAAGAAAGTTTCAGACAAAAATAGTGTCACTATTGCAAATCTTAAATCATATATTAACAAATGCGGAGTCAGAAAGGTTTGGTAAGCCTAGAATTTCTCATGCAAAAATATATGGTTTAGAATATAGTTTGTATTCTATAAACAATGCTTTAAATTCTTTGGTTAAATAGGTCAAAGGTTTTAGCTGGTATGAACGCACCTGAGCAGATCCGGCATTTGAAAAAGTTTCTCGAGGACTTGGGCATGGAGGGAAGGCCAAATTTAGAGAAATGTAAAAAAATCAAGGCTAAGCGTGAATTGCAGGCCGAAATAGACTGTAAGATAAAAGCCCAAGTTAATGCACTATCGTTATCTACACAGCAATATATATAACAATTAATATTTTTTATGAATACTTGTATTGTTTATAGGCATGGACACTCGCAACATTATCGGATCGATAAATGAAAAAAGGCCAACCCTCAGAGAGAAGCAGCCATTCAGAGCTAATAGGAGAAAGGCTGTAGTTGAGGATGACGACGATAGCGATGTTGAAGACGATTTGCCAAAGAAGAAAGGCACAAACATAATTGAGGATGAGGATAAAGACACCGATTCGGGTGTGAGCAGAAGTCCTGATTCTGAAAATGATAAAAGCGACTTTAAGGTTGGTTTGTTTGCTGTTTAAATGTCTAGTTTATGTCGATCGCATGCTATTTCTGACTTTATATTGTATGTTTGATTAGGAGTCTGATGAGGAATAGCTTCCTTCAAACACGGTATTCATCTATCTTGGGTTTACTATTTTTTACTTTTTTAGTTGCTAATAAAAACCCCATTTTCAGTTACCATTTCCTTTTGCATTATGACCAACGTTTGTGTTCTTTATACAGCTGTTAGTACAGAATCCATGTTAATCAAATCATGGAATCATTTTGTTGTTCCAACGCCATTTTACGCGTCTGGAGATTGTTTCTTGTGTTTTGGTTGGTGGATACGTGGGTATTTTAAATGCTATGTATTCAAGTATTAAGCCCAAATAATACCCCTAGTTTGTGATTGCCTGCAAATATACTGTCTTTTGTTGTGTAAAGCTGCTTCCCTGTTATATTTTTTGTATTCCCTTGCAAGTTAAATACCTAATTTCTACTTTGGCTGTTGAGCAATTGCGTGAACAACAACGTAAAAATGGCTGAAGTAATCCAACAGCAGAGGCTTACTTTCAAGCCCAAGCTATTTTCTGGGTCAAGCAAAAAGAAGCCTGTTTCTCTTAATGAGCTGACTCTTCAACTAAAGGTGAGCTGACAAAAACTCGGCGTAAAGACTGGTATATATGGCTTATATACGACTGGAAGTTTACGGTATTGAACCAACGTTTTTGGTAATAATAAATAGAAATTGTCAAAGGAGCTTTGTGATATGGATCAGGGAACAGTTGATACTAGAGCTCTAGACTTTATCACGAAACCTTTACTGGAAAAATCGCTGGTCGGACATAACGATCCAGGAATCCAAGCATATGTTGCTTGTTGCATTTCTGACATTCTTCGTCTCTATGCCCCAGAAGCACCATACGATGAATCAGAGTTAAAGGTATTGTAGAGTTGTTTAATGGGGTTTACATACTATATTATGATCAGTGTGGTAAAGGTAATTATATATTATATAAATTTATATTCATCACAGGCAATCTTTACATTCTTTGTTCGCCAATTAAGACATCTAAAAGATACCAGCAGCGAGTATTATACAATCTATGCGTATCTTCTCGAAAGTCTGGCAACAGTTAAATGTGTGGCTCTTGTAGCGGAGCTTGATAATGTTGATGACCTAATAATCGAGTTTTTTAAAACATCCTTTGAAGTCATAAGGTAAATAAATGGTTATCACCATTTTATTTGGTTGTTCGCAGCAATGATACTTTGCTATACAACAGAATAGCTGATCTGATACCCCTCTTTCTTATGTATTCTTAGCCCAAAACAACCTAGGAATATCCAAGTTCACTTTGCAGATATACTTCAACAACTTATCGAAGAACCCAAACAAGTGCCACAAGAGGCAGTGGATATAATCCTACTCCAATTTCTGAGGAAGAGACAGGTGGAGAACCCTGCAGCTTATCAGATGGCCTGTGATCTTGGTAACGCAACAACAGATATTCTACAAAAATATGTGTGCCAAGTAAGTAGCTAATCCAATTCCCCTTAATAATATTACAACTGAAATATTAGTTTACTCAATTCTATTTATTTTTCTACTACAAAAAGTACTTTAACGATGTTATTGTGAGTGCAGGCAAATCACAAGAAGACGGTTCAAAAGCAGATATGAATGATATGCGCACTGCCCACCACCTGATCCTTGAGTTGAACAAGGCCACCCCGGCGCTCCTATTAAGTGTTATTCCCCAAATAGAGCAAGAGCTTGGTGTAGATGATACTGATTTACGTGTATTAGCGACTCAGGTTTTGGGAGAAATGCTGGCAGAGAATGGGTTTACCTTAGCAAAGAGATACACTTCTACATGGAATGCCTGGAAGAGGAGGCGCGCAGATCCATCACCACACGTTCGCACTGAATGGGTTTCGAAAGCAGTCTCGCTATTCCAGCATCAGCCACAGCTTGCTAGAGATCTAAGCGAACCCATCATCGAGAAGTTGAGGGACACAGACGAAAAAGTGAGAACTGCCACTTGTGAGGCCTTTGGACAGATTGAGTGCCATCCCGCAATGTTCTCTGCAATAAGCGCAAAAGTTATTCAGGAACTAGGGGATCGGTGCAAAGACAAAAAGCCAAATACTAGAAAAGAAGCCACACGTGCCTTGGGGTCTATTTATGACCAGGTTTATGGCGAAATTCTAGAGGATAACCCTGTGGTTTTGGAGAAATTTGGAAGGATTCCAGAAATGATTCTCAATCTTGTTTATGTAAATGATCCGGATATACTACTTAATGTTCAAATTTCTTTGGGAAATAGCATCTTTAATCTGAACAGTATTAAAGATGACTACCAAAGAACTCTTAGAATAGTCTACGTACTTTCAAAGCTACCTGAACGTTCTTTGGTGGCTTTTTCGGGATTGATAAAGATCCAGTCTGAGGCAATTCGCTTATTTAGAATATTTGCACACTTTTGCGAAAAATATGACAAAAACACTGTATCCGAGGAAAACGAGGCTGTTGGTAGAAAACTCCAGGCATCAATTGAGGCTTTGGCGGGGCGCTTCCCTGAGCCAGTAAAGTATACCAACTACTTTTCACAGTTTGCCAACATTGACGATAAGACTATTCTGAAGGGATTCTTGACATCTACAAGCTCATCAAGCGACTACAAAACTATTCGTAAAACACAGGTATGTTTTGGTCTTGGCAGTTTGCTTGATATTTCTATAATCAGTAAATACATGATTGTAATGTCCAATGTTTTTTGGTTTTATAGAAAGATATCTTGAAACGACTTCAGAGCTCAAACCCCAGCCTAGTGGAGCCAATGGCGGTTGCTCTGAAATTTTTAAGTTTGAGCATCATTAACAAAAGCGTCGTTCCTCATTTGATCCGCATTGTAGGAGATTATGATAAAGAAGCACAACGCTCTAATGATGATACACAGGATACGATTCCTATCACAAGAGATATGAGTAGGGCATCTCAAAGAACATTGGAGGTAATATGCATACACAGTCAGATATATATATATATATATGTTTACTATTTCCGTGGCTAATAAACAAATGTTGTATATTTGTATGAAACACATACATATATATAGATTATTTCAAGGATGCAGCCAAATATATTCCTTAGTCACGCCTCGGAGCTTTTCACACAGTTTGAAATGATGGATTACGATAAGGAGCCAGAAATTGCCCAAGAAAGATTGCGTATGATGTCTGAATTTGCCAAAACATTTCCAAAGAAGATGCCATCAAATAGTCTTTTGAAAAAGGTTTTATACAACGTGGTGATTAGTGGCGACATTGCTAACTCTAGGCATGCAGCTGTAGTTTTGTCAATTGTTCCTGATAGTCATGACATGTGTGAGACCCTTGTGAAAGATCTGTTTGACTCAGTTCAAAATGAGCAAGAAAAAGTTGGTACATGCCTCGCACCATTGGCAAAGTTTGCTAGATATGCACCGGAAGTATTTTCAGACTATAGCAACGAAATAGTAAACTATATAGTTCGTCATATTCTCATGAAAAATAATCAAAAGACGGATATAAATGAAAGTGCTTGGGAGGATCGCGAGAAGTTATCTCAAGAAAGCATATCAAAGATCTATGGCGTCAAGCTTCTAACGAACAGGTTGATGGGTTTGGCATCGGGGGAGCAGGCTAAAGCAGTTTCCATGCCAGTAATGAATCTTCTTCGTGCTCTAATTAAAGATAATGGTGAGCTGTTGCCTGAAAAGACCACCGGGTAAGTATCATTCAAAACTGTTTTATCCTAGGTTAACATGGCTGAGTATTCTATTCACTTGGATCTTCAACCCATTATAGGAATACGTTACAGAGTCACCTAAGACTAACAGGCTCGGCTTGCCTTCTCAAGCTAGCTAAGAGGCCAGAATTTAACTCTCTTATCACAGCAGAAGATCTTATTCAGTTGTCACTAGTCACACAGGTAATTTGCTTCTTAATATACCTTTTTGTTTGTAAGTGTGTAATTTGCTGATCTTATATATATATATATATGATTATTTAACAGGACGAATGCTACCAAGTCAGAAGCAAGTTTCTTTTGAAGAAATTGATTCCCTATCTTGCTGCTAGACAGTTACATATAAGATACATTCCTATGTTATTCCTAGTTGCTCATGACCCTGAAAGGGAAATAAGAGATAGTGTCAAACGCTTTGTTTCTCAAAGGCTTTCCCAGCAGCGTCCTGGCGGCGAGGGAACACCATCACTCAGCGAGCTGAGCTTCCCTGGATTTTTGGATCTTCTTGCTTATCATCCAGACTGGGATGATGACAGATTATCATCCACTGTCGAATTGTTCTCGACGTATATCAACTTCTACATAT
Organism: Mycoemilia scoparia; assembly: GCA_027575805.1. NCBI lineage: Eukaryota > Fungi > Kickxellomycota > Kickxellomycetes > Kickxellales > Kickxellaceae > Mycoemilia > Mycoemilia scoparia. The sequence continues at coordinate 84,619 of JANBPU010000012.1, read as the reverse complement.
CCTGTGTGGGAAATGCGCTGAATGCATCTCTATTGTATCATTATGCTGGACGGCTAAAGTCCATTCGCAGTGCCCACGGTGGAGCGCTGATAACTCAGAGGTTGTATGTATTAAGCGATCTTTCTCTCTATCTGATCCAAGAGAAGTGTATGGCGGCAAATTGGGGGTTGCCAACTTACCCGGGAGTCGCAAATCTTTCAACAGATACATTTGTGGCAATTTCCTCATCCGAACAACAAGAAGTCTCAAGAAAGAGTTTCTTGCCCAAGGATTATGTTGAAGCGCGGCAGCAACAGGGACTGGCAGCCAAGAAAATCAACAAGGTTAGTTATATACTATAATTTATAATGTATATTAATAATGATTTTAAACATATTACTCTAATTTGGTTGCATTCTTGACATATAAATAGACTGATCGATTGCTTAGCTCCAAGCGTGATGCGGACGGCAGTTCTCTCAAATCGCCAAAGAAGAAAAAGGCCAAAACTCTACCTCCAGAGACACCCAGCAGAGTGTAGGTTTTTTCTGAGTAGAGTATATGACTTGATTTTTGCCTCATATACACACAAGATACAATTGTTAACGCATTTATAAAAACTTAATTTCTATGTTTGTAGAATGAGACGCCGATCGCAAGCACGGCAAAAGTCCTTGAAAGAGCATTCAAGTGATTCAGAATCCGAGGATATTAGTCTGAGCAGTGGAAACGAGGATGATGGCCTATAGCTTTTAAAGATTTTATTTTTCACAGTATTACAGCTTGGTACAGAATAGTGATAGCAGTAGTGTAACATATTAATCAATTCCGCTTCATTTACTGTGTTAATGGTCCTTGATTATAATAGTATTCTGGTCATCAAATCATTGCAGCATCCGATCAAATGATTTGATTTGTCTCAGTCCAAGGCATTTTTGTTGCCAAGTGACGTTTAAGAATCAAGTCCCTTTATAGTAGCGGACTTGCAAGACATGAGCTGCACATACGTCTGTATTACTCATTTCCCCTTCCTTAAAAAACATACATATACATCTGCATTCATTCCTTTGCCAATTAACATTCTTTTCGCATACTACAGGTACCTAAAGAAGAAGCAAAGGGAACTGTATAGTAAAGAGAATGGAAATCAAGAACAAACCCCCACACAATGCTGGGGAATTGCAAACCAATTCATTTACAGCTTCTGAAACAGACCTGTCATTATCAACACCTAGCCTTCAGCATCGCATAAATGAAAAGACAGAAGGCAAGTATATAAGATACAATCTAATATAACTTAAAGCTCTGATCTATGCTTGCAAAAAATGTTGAAGTATTGAAAAATGATTATTCGACATATCCCTATAACGTTAAGCAGAGTACATAAAGGACCCGAAGTATACAAAGTATGTGCAGTTGGTTGAAAGAAATCTGCAGTCCTTCGATTATGTTAGTGAGTGGGCGGACGTATCTGCATTCCTTACAAAACTGAGTAGAGTAAGAATAGACAAGGCGATGTCATGCCATTATGATTGTGTATTATTTAGAAATATAGTTGACTTAACCGGTGTGCCATTTATTTGATGGGGAATAGGCTCTGGAAATGTACTCACAGTTCGAAATAGTCCCACACAAAGAGACAGTTTCCAAGAGGCTTGCCCAGTGTCTGAATCCTGCTTTGCCAACGGGCGTGCATCAAAAAGCATTGCAATTGTACCAACAGATATTTGAAAAGATCAAGAATGACCAGCTGATAGTTGACCTGCCGCTTTATTCATTCGGGTTATTTCCGTTTCTCCGTAATGCTTCACTGAAAGTCAGGCCACAGCTATTAAAAATATTTGAAAAATACTACTTGCCATTAGGAAGCAAGCTGCGTTCATGCACCAAGAGCTTTACAATAGCATTGCTGCCAGGATTAGAAGAAGAAAGAAGCGAGACTTATGAAAGAGTCGTTAAGATGTTAGACAAAGTTAGGGAGAATACTGAGCCTTCATTCTTCTACCAGACTTTGTTTCTGACAATTATTACAAACCCAGAACTAAGGCTTTGTGCCATCAGTTACCTATCATTGCGCCTAAAAGTCATAAAGACAGAATCTGGTAAGCAACATGTGTTCGTCTATAGGCGACTATGTTAATTTTTAGAATTGGCAACGGCAACTCACGCTCTTCATTGCATTTCACATAGATCTTGAAAAATACACAGGTGGCGATGGTGGGCTTATGATACGGGCACTTGCTGCGTCGCTTGGAGACTCAAAAACACTTGTGATTAGAGCAACATTGGATTTCATGATTAATCAAATACCCCTCCAGTGTTCTAAAATACTGACAAAAAAGAACATAGTTATACTGATGAAAAGTGCTCTACAAGTTGTGTTGCGAAAGGACATGTCACTAAATCGAAGGTTGTATACATGGCTTCTGGGATCTGGCGAATCAGAGGCTGAGCACGAGATATTTTTTGAAAAATATACACATGAAAGTGTTACTGTGGCTATATCCGAATTATTCAGCACTGGTGATGCACCAATGTCCTCTCCTCTGGCCAGCGATATCGAGCAGCTGCCTTTCAGAATCATGATCGGGCTTTTGGACAAACAGGAGATCGTCCAGCCCATACTTACGGATACGTTCAATGCTATTTTGGCGGGTCTGTATGCAAAGGGTAGAATAAGCGAAGGCAGAAATCACATTACACGGCCATTCGTGCTTCAAAACTCCGGCAGCTCTGCTAGCCTGCTTTCACCAAAGTTGCTACAAATATCGCGCCGTTTCATGGAGATGTTGAACCCAACATTTATATGGTCACAGCTAATAGCACTTTTGTATCCACAATCAAATTCGACAGACAGTGAGGCTGTTTCGTTTACAGAGAAGCTGAAAAAGAATATGAGAAAGGTCCAATTTTTCCTGCAAACTTTTGAGCTCAGTGACGATGAGACGCTTCATGTCCACTTGCCGGCTATATTTCTTGGTATGCTGGCTATAGCCCAAAACATAGCTAGGAATAGCGAGGTGTCGATTTGTGACAAGAAACAGCTGTTGCCGATCTTAACATCAATGATTGTGGAGGTTTTTGGTCGTATACCTACGAATATTTTCAGCCAAAGGAACCCAAAGTCTCCTCGTTCTGGCACTAGTCTTGAGCAAGATGCGATAGAATCTCCAGCAACAGAGAAATTGAGTTCCTACGATTATATACGCAGTTTTTATGCCATAGGGTCCAACAGTATGGTCGATTCTTTAGACAAAAACAAGAACGTGACGCCCGATAAGGTCATTTCGCCCCTTGCACAGAACTTTGCGGGATTATCAATGGGAGAAGGCGCCAGCGCATCAGACACAGTACTTCTTCCAAACCAACTCATTATCAGAGTAGTTCACCTCTGTCAGGCCCTAGTCTCCTCTCTTGGTGAAATGTTTTTGGCTCAGTTTTCAGAAAGCTCAGATGATAGCACCGTGGAAGCAAAAAGTCCTAGTGGACTTCAAGCAAGTTACGAAATGGTCTCTTCGTTCGAACAGCTAACTCTTCTTTTGCACAAGACCACGCTCTATGCGGTCAGGTTGTTTGGACTTTCTCCATCCCGTTTGTCCAATGCCGGCAATAGTGAGGGAACGAGTTGGATAACAGTCTTGCTTGAATGCTGTTCATGTGGCGTTCAGTACCAAGACGGCTCCGCCATAGCATTCAGGATAACTAATACTGCTCTCACAACAGCAATCGAGTGTACACAGCTTGGTGTGGTTCCAAGGACAGAAGTTGAGAGTCAGTTGGAAAGCATTGTAAAGGGGCTTTGGAAATATTTGTCTGCAAAGTGGCTTCAATATAACAAGAGGGCCGCCTGTCTGATATATCAGCTCCACTGCGAATGGAAAGATGGAAGGGTGGAGTGGATCCTTATTGCAATTTTAAATAGCACAGATCAAGTCGGGCAGCCTTTATCTCATAATCATGGATTTGATCGTGGATATGGCAGCAAACCAATGTCACTTGAATCCGATGAGGATGAATTTGAGAAATTTGTGGTTTTTTGGACTGGCATCCAGGATTATGCCATGAGGGACATTTCGCTATCCGATGATAATGGTAAAGTTCGTCCATTAGCCTTTACCCGCCTCCTTTTAGCTATAATGGATAGCATTGGGGCACCTAATATCCCCCCTCCATCTCTTTCAACTGCAAAGCTTGCAACAAGACACTATAATGCCACTAGGGCGATATCAAAGTTGGCGCGTATGGATGTCGGGTGCATAGTCAGACCACTCCTCCTCCTAATAATCGCAGAGAATGGAATTGCGGACTCAATTGACATAGAAATACTTCCCGAAGAGCGTGCTTCACTCTACACATATTCCAGAAAGTTTGAGCACTCAAGGGTTTTGTACTACATCCAGACTTTATACCATTTCCTATCAACATCTAATGGTGGACCTACCTATAAGTGGATGAGTAAACAGAAGGTCGAGTCTGTTATTCTTAAAAGTATCCATGGTCATGCCTGGGGGCGTGTTCCTCCACTAGCAACATACTTTGAGTGTTTTATAAGGGTGCTGCTTCGTCTTGGTTTAACTTTAGACAAAGCTTCCTTACACCCAGATACTCAGCTCAAATCCAGCTCGCCATTTATTGATTCTATCCAAGAGGCTTCTTTGGAGACGATTACCTTATTAATTGGACCTAATAGCGATGCTACTGGTCGCTCTTCTTTTTTCTATGAATACCAGTGGCCACCACAACTTTTGAACGAATTCCAGACAACTTTGGCTCAACATCTGCTGTATCATCTTAAATTTACAAAGAATACCAGGCAAGTCTCACGCCTGCTTAACATACTGGTTTGCTTACTGCAAAACCAGGCGTATCAGGGAAGCACACCTCAGCCAATAGCCAGCAAAAATGCTAATATAACTGACGAAGATTTTGAAACGCTGATAACAACCCCGGTATTTGTAAGCCTTCTTGTAAATGGTGTGTCGACAGTTATGCATGGGTCATTGCTACAGAGATGGTGCGACTTGTTTAGAGTATGTCTCAATTATCTGGACCGTTCAATATCAAATGCATCAAGCTATTCTGCTAGTCGTATTCTAGGCGTTTCATTCACTCGATTTGTAGTCCCTACGCTTCGTGCAGTGATCATGCAGCTCCATAAATATACCAGATTCTTTGAAAGGTTTATGATGAATCCAGGAATAAGTTTTGCCATCGACTCTAGCAATTATTCGGTTGAAGATAGGATGAAGTCCGGAATAATGGTACTTGATTCGACGACATCGTCAAATAGCTCAATGGTAGATCACGAGTCAAGCCCAGACCCCTTGCTTCCATCAGCGCTTGGTCCAAATTGTAATGTTATAGATACTATAATTACACTTCTTGATTTCGTGGATCTAGGGTTGCAATTCTGTTTGTCTAAACCAAAAGAGCTTATAAAGCTCGAGAATAACGTACTCATTGTTGGTAAAACCTCACACTCACAAGGATCAGCGTATGGACAAAAGGCAGCCAATAGCGACAGCGCATCTATACCTATGTTTAGCTATGTCACTGGGATATTTGGTGCTGACACTCCTGCTTCCACAAATAATTCTGACTCGGCAAGAAATGATAGCGATGGTCCATTAGTAGGCCACTATGGTCAGTTGTCAGTGTTGCCCCTTATATCGACTCTCCTAGGTGCATGGAACGCTTTCCAGATTACAGGCTCAAAAATTATGTCTACAAATGACTTGATATCTTCGGGGGCAGACCTGCATTACCCCTCATCAGTATACTCTTCGAATTTTGATGGCCCTATGTCTTACGAAATGGATGCGTTGTCTGTAGAAAACAACTTTAACGATATGATAACCAAAGAATCATATCCCATTTTGCGCCGGCGTGTTCACGCCAGAATAACCAAGCTATTGAAGCATTTCCAGCAGCAGCGGCCCACAGAGTTAGTTGAAGCAATGGGTAAATTGTGGGAAGAAAAAAACCCAGATTGGTGGGTTAGTTTACATAGTTCGATGTCAGAATTCGGTGGCCATTCCCAAAATAATGGCTTGGGATCATTACCAATATCAATGTCGACCTTAAGTGGAGGAAGCAGGAATAGCTGGTGGTCCTCCGAACTCCTGGACATGATTGAAAGTGTAAAGCCATGGGGCCCAGTGCGAATATCCGAACTGCTTCTTGAACTACTACAAAGACGTGTAAGCGCTGCCATACAGTCATCCGATGGAACTGGGAGCGGGAATAGTGGTTCCAATAATCAAACTGGGATATCCGACTCGTTCTCATCTAACAAGATTTCTGACATTGGGCTTATCAGATTCACAGAGATGTATATTGATGAAAGAATTGATTCCCAGAAGCAGACCATGACAGAAAAAGAGGGCCAGAGTGGAATCGAAAGCATTCAAGGCCTTGCCTTATCTATACTTCGTGAATGCTGCAATAACTCGCAGTCCCTCAAATACATGTTGCCATTCATGTTGCGTCTTTACACTGTGATATGCATTAAGCTAGCCAAGTTAGCCCGTGAAAAGTCAAATTCGTCATATTACTCTCGAGATTTGTTCGAAGCCTATACAGAGATTGCTGATCACTGCATTTTGATCGCCGGAAGATCATTTGACCAAAGCTCGTGGATACGAAGACAGCTCAATAGTCAAAACGGTGGAGGAGGAAATGATTTCGAGTATCATGGTGTGACTGCAACTAGCTTGGCAAGCGACGCAAGCCAAGAATTTGTTATTAAACAAAACGCTGACGGGAAGGAGAGCAGTGCCCAACAAAAGGCTACGAATAAGCGAGTAGCAAGGATCACCGAGAACGACATTATTGAGCACATACTAATGTACCTACGTGATCCAGTTCTGACCCAGCTTGGACTTTTGATACCAGATGTCGATAGCCAGACTGTGTTGGCAACTAACCTAATGCACTATCTTGTAACGCCAGCTTTGAAATCTCACATGACTGGGGGCTACTATGCTCCAGCTAATACTTCTGCCACACAATCTCGTCACTTTATGGTCATCTTGGATATATTGATATCTCTTAGCAAGCATACTTCACTAACAAGACTATGGAGGCGCGAAGCATGGGAATTTTTTAATGACCCAAAGTTCTTCCAGCATCAAAAGTTGATTTCAAAGCACACCAGTGACCTGTCGCCCATCAGTGGAAAGCGAGGAGAGAGCCCCAGCCACTTTAACGCATTCAATTCCACATTTTCTTATCTTGAAAAGTGGCGATTTCTGATCAGGTCGCTTGTATCAAGTGACAAGGACAAAATGGCAGACCTTTTGGGTCGCCTTTCAACAAGCCCTATGAATGCACTGTTCACCAACCGCGATCAAGAGGCCTTGCAGCGCGCATTATCATTGAGGAGAGTGTCATTTGTCATTTGGGCTGGAGATCCAAACTACTATTCAACCCAAATACCACAAATCCAGGAGAAGTTGGTCGAGTTGATCAAAAACAGTGCGTATCACCAGGTACAGGTAGAGATATTCTTGTGCCTTCGTGTCCTTCTATGCCGTGTTTCTCCTCACCACCTCATGGGATTCTGGCCTGTTCTTATCACTGAAGTGACACATATATTCCGCACACAAATCAATAGCACTGTAAGCTTGATAAGCAACGGGCTCGCCATGGACACAGATGCATCCGAGGCTGGCAGAAAGACCCGCTTTGGGAGAGATGCAACTTTGAAGAATAAGATCAATCGGCAACAAATGGATGTGTTTTTGTCAGCATGCAAGTTCCTTGATTTCCTGATTACTATGGACACATCTGGCTTTTTAGTCCACCAGTGGCTGTTTATCACAGATACTATCGATGCCCTATATGGTGGCCAGAATTCTCCTTATGCACTGATAGATATCCTGAGCAGCCGGCTCTTGTCTGTTCCTCACCACCGTCGGCGAAGGAGTTCTGCAGTGGGCTCTAAAAAGAATGGCACGATAGACTTTGACGATCTAGATGCAGATGCGCTTGGAGACTCGCTCAATTACTATGTAGAGGCTTCTCCAAATAAGATTCCGACTTCCGCTGTTGTTTCAACCGGGCAAGATACCATTTCATCTGGACTCCCGTTATCTAAAGTACATTCCATATGGAGCCGATTCCCAAATGTCTACTACAATTATCATCAGTTTGATGCATCTGGTGATGGTGGCGGCACATCTTTAAAGCCCACAACATCAGTTTCTTCGTCGTCGAATCCCAAATTCATTGCTGTTGATGCCCCACTCAAGCGCCCGATGATTCGGCTTCGCTCAATTAACTCCATTAGGCAACTTGACGACTTTATCCACAATGCATCCCTGCAGCAATACCAAGCTGCGTTTACTCTTGCGATGCCAGATTTGCTGTTTGTTGACTTGTTGCTGAAGCAAGACCTTGGACACCAGAGCTACATATCTCATAATGTTGCCCCGGTGAGTAGCATTGCTAGCAGCAGTACTGAATATGGTATGAGATCACCAAGGCTTGGGGCGACTGACAATCCCCCTAGGAATGACTTTGCCAATGAAAGTGGAAGCTTTGACTGATGTGTGTAAAAGCTGAAACCATTTGAAAAATTGATACTTTAATATACAAGAAAATGAATGTTTATTTTGGCCATTCTTAGTATAAGTAAGTAAATAGGTACTATTCGTTAATCCAAGTGAGGATCCTGAGGCCTGTTTTTGATCAGCCTTATATTCTTTTTCAGCCCTGATTCACATATATATCTATCATTATAGTATACAATAAAGACCATTAGTGAAAATATACATCTTGGAATTAATCATAGCAGAAAAAACATCATAAACTTACATGGCAGCCATCAGTATCACAAAGAATATAGCACCGGGCACAAGTCTTGTCAACTTGTCTATAAGAGACTCACTGTTCTGGAAAAAGCCATCAATCCACTGCAAAGCAATAGAAATAATGACGAATAATATAGAAACCACTTTAGTTGGTAGTATTTCTGCGAGCGGAGGGAATGTGGATCCATTGGAAGCAAAGAACCTGCGCATCAGCCTGTAGCACCAAGATATCCGTAGAATCATGTTGAGTGAATTTGCTGCCAACCACCCAGACACACCCGAAAAATAGTTTCCAGAAAGCACAACCGCAGCGCTAAGGTATATAGCCGAGAAAAGAATCATCATCTTGTTCATTGTGCTAACTTCGTCCTTTGTGATGATGGCTGAAACATACGACTCCATTATTCCGTTGATTCCCATTATAGGGATGTAGTAACAGTAGGCAGCAAGTGCGGGTCCCAGCCTAGTTGACCACGATTTCCCCAAAAGCACGCTGATGAGAATCTCCGAATACTGAGTGCCAAATACAATGATGGTGCTGCCAAAAAGGATGTGGAGCTTAAAACAGACAGCCAAAAGCCGCCTTGGGACATCCATTCCCTTTTCTTTCTTAGTTGGATCCTGCTTAGTATTCTCCGATGATTGAGCAAGCAGCTTGGGAAGTGTGACTCTGCAGCTTTCTTCAAGTGGCTGAAAAAGGATTCGTGCTGGTAAGGATCCTATTTTTGATATATTTGCATTTGGTCTCTTAGCTCTGGGGGGGGGGGCGATATTTTGGTCACCAATAAAACCTACTCTTATATTTTCTCTTACCATAGTTTATAGCAGCGGCATAGATACCCTGTTCATCTCTACTGCATACCCATGGCATGACAATTTTATCTCCCTCTGTTAAAATATGTTTTAAGAACGACTGTTTTATGAACGAAATGGACAACCGAAATATGCTGGGCTCAAAGTAGTATGATTGACTAACATTCCGAGTTCAAAGGCACAGTATATACAATTAGCAGTTCTGAATGTTTATATGCTCTTTATGTTTTAGCTTAGAATCATTATGATAAAATACTGTACCTTGTTCTGTCGATTTTCCTAAGTTGGAATTTTTGCTTAAATATCGTCCATCCACCTTCAGCGTTGATATAATAGACTAGGTAAGTAGCAATCAATGCAATCGAAAACGTCAGCCTGGCTAAAGCAAACGATACCAGAGCAAGGGTATTTGATTCTCCACTTGAAATCATGTCCCCAATCTTGACTCCGATCAAAGTGGTTAGGCATCGGCCAAATATGGCTAACCCTTCGCTCTGTGCTCGAAGCTTGAACAACATTCTGTTTTGTGATAATATGTAAAGAGGTTCAGATATGAGTTCCAGGGTAGCGGCTAGGCCATACAAGGTTATTGTGAGGCCAAAAAGTGGGGGCTGGTCTTGATCTGGATTGTACCATAGCTGGTTCAAGTAGTAGCCCGTGCTCACAGCTAGAGTTAATGGGATTCCAATAAGGACAGGAACAATTGATATATTAAATACCTCCTGCTCGGGTAGAGCCAAGGTTTTATGTTGCTGAGATTCTGTGGAGCCTCGGTTTTCTGTTTTCTGTGTTATATGTGACTTGGTGTCGCTTGCAACAGATTCTGTGGCCTTTAGCCGAAGCAAAGCAACTCTAAATCCTTCTCTTGAAAGAAACAGGATGGTTGAAAGCAAGAGTTCAAGCTGGATTTCAACTATGCCCAGGGTCGACGGGCTTATCGACCGAAGGACAAGCTGGTTCATAACAAAAGTGATAAGTCTTGAAAAAAGCTGGAGCCCAACAAGATACCGGATCCCACTAATTCCTTTTGAAACAAGATCATCATCGGACTCGAGCTTGGGATCAGAGTGACTGGAGCTCTTAGCCCTGGGTCCTTTTTCTGGGTCCATTGTATGCGTAGTAAAGTTAAGATGTCTGGCTTTAAAAATTGCAAGCTTGTCTCACAGCGCAACTACCAAAACGTAAATTTGTCTAGCAAGGCCAGCCAACCTCTGATTATGGGGGCAAAATGGTGATTTGTATTGTCTGTCTCCCTTGATCAGGCTGCTTGTCTTGATTGTCAATCACAACAGCAGGCATTCAATGTTTATTATTTTTGTAATTTGATGTAAACTGTTTTCCATAAACAAGAGCACCAAATAGTATACATTTTGTTTTAGTCCATTTGTTTGGCTTTTTATTATACTTTTTGGTCTCATTATTGTAATATATTATATATATCAAAATGGCCTTTGGGCAGCGAGGCCGTGGGGGCAAATTTGGAAAAGGTAATAATGCTCCAAGAGACCCAAGGTCTAGTGGCAGATATGCCCGAAATCGACCAAACACAAATACACAAGCAAACAATTCGGGCTGGGAGGGAATTTCCAGAAAAAGAGGAAATATTGGACTAGACGCCAACCTTGACGATCTATTCCCAAGAAACGAAAACGATGCCGACAGTATGGACATGTATTCTGCCGATGGAGGAGCAAACCAGCTGGATCAGAAGCTAGAAAAGGTGAAGGAGAGAGATAGGCTGGATGAGCAGCTAGGATTTTACAGATACCAAGAGGGACCGCAAAAACTCGGGTGGCTAGTAAATATGCACGCGACGTCTGTTTTTGATGCCGAGCGAAATTCAGTAAATGCAGCAGTAGACTATTATTTCATTGAGGAGGACGGAAACTATTTCAAGTGCACTTTGCTGTACGAGCCATATTTTTATCTGGTATGTCGGCCGAACACAATGGATGATGTCGAGGAATGGGTAAAGGGAAAATTTGGCAGCACTATCGAGAGAACTGAGAGAATTGAAAAGGAGGACTTGAAAATGGCAAACCACTTGACTGGGAAAAAGAGACAGCTGCTCCAGCTTGTGTTTCGCAACGTCCAGGATCTTTTGACGGTCAGAAAATCCATTACGCCGATTGTCAAAAGGAACGAGGAGAGAAAGGGCGTCATGGACGCCTACATGGACTACGACAACGACCGTGCAGACGGCAACAAGGGCGGGATAACAAGAGAGCCCGAGGACTGCATTGCTGGTATGCGCGAGTACGACGTGCCATACTACCTGCGCGTTGCCATTGACAAGGAAATTCGAGTCGGGCTTTGGTACGATGTTTCTGCGGTGACCGGCGAGATACACATTACTAAACGCGATGATATTGTCGAGCGTGCCGAGCCTGTGGTTTTGGCATTCGACATCGAGACGACTAAGCTCCCGTTGAAGTTCCCTGATGCCGCGTTCGATATGATAATGATGATTTCATATATGATAGATGGCCAAGGCTACCTTATCACCAACCGTGAGATTGTTTCCGAAGATATCGACGACTTCGAATATACACCAAAATCTGAGTATCCGGGACCATTTACAATCTTCAATGAGGCCGACGAGAAATCGGTCATAGAGCGCTTCTTTGACCATGTAAATGAGGCCAAGCCAACCGTACTTGTTACTTATAACGGCGACTTTTTCGACTGGCCATTCGTACACGCCCGCGCAGCTCACCATGGAATCGACATGTATGAGCGCATAGGCTGGTTCAAGGATGAAAATGACGAATATAAGTCTTACTACTGTGCACACATGGATTGCCTGCGCTGGGTCAAGCGCGACAGTTACCTCCCCATGGGAAGCCAAGGTCTCAAGGCCGTAACCACAGCCAAATTGGGCTACAACCCAATGGAGATCGATCCAGAAGACATGACCCGGTTTGCAGCAGAAAGGCCCCAGGTACTCGCTCAATACTCAGTCTCAGATGCCGTTGCTACCTACTACTTGTACATGAAGTATGTCAACCCCTTCATCTTCTCGCTGTGCAACATCATCCCAATGAACCCCGACGAGGTGTTGCGAAAGGGCTCGGGAACTCTGTGCGAGACTTTGCTGATGGTGGAGGCATATCGAGCAACTGTTGTTATGCCCAACAAGCATCAGGACCCGCTCGAATCGACCTGGAATGGCCACCTCATTGAGACCGAGACGTATGTTGGTGGCCACGTCGAGGCACTGGAAGCTGGTGTGTTTCGTAGCGATATCCCCATGCATTTTAGCGTAATCCCCGAGGGACCACAAACCCTTATTAACGAGGTTGATCGAGCACTCAAGTTTAGCATCGAGGTTGAGGGTAAACTATCGATGGACGACATTGCCAACTATGATGAGGTGCGCAACGCCATTGTAAAAAAGTTGGAAGACCTTCGGGATAATCCCATGCGCCACGAAACCCCGCTTCTTTATCACCTGGATGTTGCTGCTATGTATCCAAACATCATTCTTACCAACCGTCTACAACCCGATTCCATAGTTAGCGAGGCCATTTGTGCGACGTGTGACTTCAATCTTCCTGGAAAACAGTGCGACCGCCGCATGCCATGGCTGTGGCGTGGCGAGTTTTTCCCTCCCCAGCGCACCGAAGTTAATATGATCCGCGCTCAGCTCGAAGCAGAAACATTCCCTCCTTCAAGAGGCAGTAGAAATGGAAACACAAGGACTTTTGGTGATCTAAGGAACGAAGAGCGCGCCGAATTGCTTAAAAAGCGAGTTTCTCAGTATTCAAAGAAAGTGTACCATCGTCTGAGAGACACGCATGTCCAGGAACGCGAGGCAATCATTTGCCAGCGTGAAAATCCTTTCTATATCAACACTGTGAGAAACTTCCGTGACCGTCGCTACGTTTATAAGGGCCTTCACAAAAAGGAGAAAAAAAAGCTTGATGAGGCGCTTGCCGCTGGAGACCAGGCAAAAGTCGGCCAATGTAAAAAGTTCATTGTGGTCTACGATTCCCTGCAGCTGGCCCACAAATGTATTCTCAACTCCTTCTATGGCTATGTCATGAGAAAGCAGGCTAGATGGCAATCGCTTGAGATGGCTGGTGTGGTTTGTCTCACCGGCTCACGTATTATTCAAATGGCGCGCCAGCGCATTGAGCAGCTTGGCCGTCCTCTGGAATTAGATACTGACGGTATTTGGTGCGCACTGCCCGGAACATTCCCTGAAAATTTCAAATTTAGTCTCAAGAAAGGTGGAACATTTGGCATTTCTTATCCATGTACCATGTTGAACCACCTGGTCTATGACCAGTTTACAAATCATCAGTACCAAGATCTTGTGAATCCAGAGACCTTCGAATACAAGACTCATTCGGAAAATTCTATCTTTTTTGAAGTTGATGGTCCATACAGGGCGATGATTCTTCCTTCATCAAGAGAGGAAGACAAGCTCTTGAAGAAACGCTATGCTGTATTTAATGAAGATGGGACTTTAGCTGAACTCAAGGGATTCGAAATAAAGCGTCGTGGTGAGCTCAAGCTGATCAAGATCTTTCAGTCGCAGATCTTTGAGGTCTTTCTTAAGGGAAGCACTCTAGAAGAGTGCTACAGGGAAGTGGCCAGTGTAGCCAACCAGTGGCTAGATATCCTATTTTCTCGCGGCGTCTCTCTCCCAGACCACGAAATCTTTGACTTGATTACTGAAAATCGCAACATGTCCAAAACGCTGGAAGAGTATGGCGGACAGAAATCCACTGCCATCTGTACCGCCCGCCGTCTTGCTGAGTTCCTTGGTGACCAAATGGTCAAGGACAAGGGCCTGGCATGTAAATTTATTGTTTCAGAGAAGCCACATGGCGTTCCTGTATCCGAGCGCGCTGTCCCAGTTGCTATATTTTCAGCTGAAGAATCTGTTAAGGCGGCCTTCTTGCGCAGGTGGCTTAAAGACAATTCGCTAAAAGACTTTGACATTCGCAGCATTCTAGATTGGAACTACTATCTTGAACGCTTTGGTGGTGTTATCCAAAAAATCATCACAATTCCTGCAGCAATGCAACATGTGCCGAACCCAGTTCCTCGCATCAAGCACCCAGACTGGCTTCTCCGGAGAATCAACAACCAGTCCGATAAATCTCGGCAGCACCGCATCACTGGAATGTTTAAAAAGGTTTCGCGAGATGATTATCTTCAGGAAAGCAAAAACCGGATGGATGCTGAGGCTGCTGATGCAGTTGATATCGAAGATGCTTTAACTCCTGGCTCAGCCCACATGTCATCCGGCAAAAAGACTAAACAAGGCTCATGTGTAGTCAATTCTCTGGCCCGTAAGCGCAAGAGAGCTGCATCTTTAACGGACAACATGTCTCTGGATAAGGTTAGAGAAGCCATCCAAGGCCTCGGCCCACCACCCCCAATTGATGAAGACTACTCTGCCTGGCTTGAATACCAAAAAAGGAAGTGGCCACTCCAACGCCAACTGCGCAAACTAAGAAGCACTTCCCAGTATAATGAACAGGATGAATATGGAGATGTTGACAGCAACAGTAAGCGATCCACAGTCGGGAGATCCAGTGCTACTGGATTCACAAACCTTAATAGTTTCTTTGGCCAGCCACAGGGTGGGGGTGGTCTTGGTCGGAAAGAGTGGCATTTGCTTCAGCTGGCTGAAACGTCAACCCCAGGAGAACTGAAAGCCTGGGTCCTCAAGATGGGCCAGCTTCACTCTGTTCGCATATCGGTTCCTCGAATCTTTTATATATCTTCTTCATCAGCAAATGAAAAGATAAACTCTATGCCTCACTTTGAAGATGCAAAGGGCATTGTCCTTCCTCGAGTTGCTCACCAGTCAGTTTCACAGCATCTTTATCGCTGTGTCCTTCCAGAAGATACCTACATTGAAAACCAACAAGAATGGGCTGCCTTCTTCTCGCACCCTGGTGTCATTGGTGTCTACGAGACCCACATTTCACCCCTACAGCGAGCGCTGATAATGCTTGGTTCTACTGTCAATATCAAACCAGAAGCACGCAACATAGCCACCAAGGATCTCAAAAGTTCCATTACCACTTTCTCCAAGACAGCAGGTGGTGGATCCAACGATTCTGTCGTACCTTTGGAAACCCTTGAAAGACATGTTCCTCAGACCCAAGCACAGATCAATGTCTACCAAAGGACTTGCAGGGAAAATTTAAAGTATATTTATTTATACCATGCAACAGCCAAGGATGGACGCCAGTTCTTTGGTCTATTCTTGACCCCAACGTCCCAAGCTCATGTATTTATTGTTGATTCTCATACTCGTCAACTACAAATACCAAATCTTGAAAAACTTTACTCTGCCAAAGCCCGCGAGCACAAAGCCCAGCTTGATAGCCAAGCTGAGTCAGGAAATACAACTAAGGAAATATTCGAGTATCCAAGCATTATGACCTTCCAAGCAAATTCATACTCTACACCAAAAGCTGCATACCGAGCTCTCAATTCGGCATTAACAAAGTACTCCAATGAGAGGCGTGGAGCAACAATGCTGGTATACCATTCACCAATCCAGTCACATAAAATGGCAGCGAATGTGCGTATGCTTGAGGAGTTTCCGTTAGCGCCAATGCCATCTCACGTAACCGATGGCTCCCTGGCACCTTTGGACTGGCAGCGCCACGCAGCCCGTAGAATGATGGTGCACTATCTACACATATCAGCCTGGGTCCAGGACAGAGTTGAACTAGCACAGTACTCAGGAATCCCTATGGCCAACCTTCCCTCTGACCTTCCGATATTCCTTGCTGATATCTTTTTTGCCCGCCGCCTTGTCGCTGCTAAGCATGTTTTGTGGTGGTCGCCATCAGCGCGCCCTGACCTGGGCGGCCGTGAGGCTGATGAATCAGAAGTTACCAGCTTCGAGCTTGATGCGTTCCTGGGTGACACAGGGACTACAAATACAGGACTTAATGCCCACTCCTTGGCCCCAGGACGTGTTGAAACCAATGTTCCTGGAAGCTATAACACAGTATGCGTTGACTTGGATGTGCAAGGCCTTGCAGTCGGTACGGTTGTCCAAGCGCCCTTCATTAATGAGCTTGAAGGCAGTGTTGGGCTAGCAAAGTTCGATGCAATGGCAACAGCTCTTGATCAGCACGGTTTTGGTAATGATGGCCAGAAGAAGACTGGAAAAAATGGAGAATCGGGAACAGAAGCGTCGTCGTCTTCTAAAACTGCCGAGTGGACCGGAATTGGGTCGGCGTCCAAAAACCCAACGACTATAGTCTCCATTCCATTTGGCGACGGTAGTGTTCCAGAAACTGTCTTCCAAAATCTCAGGGGCATTCTTCGTGGCTGGTGCGTTGAAGTAGCGGAAAGCGGCAATCGGTATGCTGCGATGATGGCTGAGCACTTTTACCGCTGGCTCACACACCCAGCATCATTCCTATACGACCCGTCCCTGGTCAGACTGGTAAGGAGTCTGATGAGCAAGGTAGTCATGCAAATGAAGGCCGAGGTGCGCAACCTAGGATCAAAGGTTGTATACTGTAATAATGAGAAGCTCATTATTGCAACCACAATGAAGAACATACCCGCAGCCCAAGCATATGTCACTTACCTTGTTAAGGCGCTCGGTGAGCAGCCTGCACTTGAGCAGGTAACATTAAACCCGATACATTACTGGCTTCGGCTGCTTTGGATGGACACAGTCAACTATGGAGGCATAGTCGTGCCGGCAACCAGATCTGTTACTGATTCCGGTGGTGGCGAAAATGAAGAACCGCGTATAGAAATGTCATGGAGCATCAAGGACTTCATGCCACCAGTTGTCCATGAACACTTTGACACGATCGTTGCGCAGTTTATTTATGAGCTATTCAAGCACGACCAGGAAATTAGCGACCCAAAACGCAATAACTCCGCACTCCCAGCTCCGAACAATAGTCATGGCCACAATAGCAGCGATGACGATGAAGACAGCGATGGCCAGAACAACGAGAACGAAGTCTATACTGATATATCTGGAAAATCGAAGACCAATGCAAGCAGGGAAAAATCAAAGCTGGCAAAAATAAGAGCTGCAAACAATGCCTTCTACAAGCGAGTCATCAGCCAAAGGTTTACTCGTATTCTGCTGGATCTGGTTCCCAAAATCACAGAGACATGCTCCTCAAGCCATCGTGACGACCCAAACACCAAATTCCCCAACCTCCCAGGAATAATATCCAAGCATCACACCAGCAACCCATCCCTCGAGTTTGTCAAGGCCATCGTTACCGTGCTCAACCTTGAACAAGATGCCGAATACCACATTCGCTCGCTCCGTCGCAACCTTTTATCCCTACTCAATGTTGGAGAGTTTAGCGAAATGGCAAAGTTCAAAAATCCCTGCCAAAGACTCATCCTTCCGCAGGTGGTTTGTGACTACTGTAACTACTGTCGCGACATCGATTTCTGCCGTGACATCGATATCTTGACACCCCAAGACCCTGCAGCCATGGGCGGCGACGCTGATGCCCAAGAGCATGACACTGGATTGAATGCCGGGCCCGCAACAAACGGCAATAGCAACAGCTGGGCCTGTCCTGGATGTAGCCAGGCATACAACCGCTCATTGATCGAAGAGCGGCTTGTGTCTATTTTGCATAAAATGATCCTCTCATACCAGGTGCAAGATCTCAAATGCACAAAATGCAAGATGATCAAACAAGATAACCTTACGCCACATTGCACTCAGTGTTCGGGGAAATTTACCAACATGATCCCCAGATCCCTAGTGTTACAAAAGCTTCATATTCTACACAGCGTTGCACAATACTATGGTATGTATATGCTTTTAGATACGGTTAATTGGTCTTTGAAGCTAACAAAGAACTAGGCCATAATTGTGGCCTATTTACTATTGCTCTCTCTCTATTTCTCTCTCTGATGAGTTAAGCACCCATAAACCTTTCAAGACCTCTAAATTTCATTTTTTGTGAATATCCCTTAAAATTTTATAAAGAGCTTATATTATTATTATCTATAAATCAATATAAATATTTGTATGCCAAAACCGTGCCCTACAACCATAGACTTCTTGGAGGCTTGTGGGATTATTGTATTCAACATTGCAGTGATATATTAGACTTTACAAGGAAGAGAAAACTAAAAGGAATAGGTCGCTTTAAAATTGAACCAGATATATCAGTCGAATGATTGATAGGTTTACTAATAATATAGTGTGGCTAATATCATGAAACTAGTTTTTTGCTTTACTAAGATTATCAGCTGACGCCGACAGAAGGGCCATTGTGTCATTTACAGCAACAAGCATTCGGAAACCTTGGTTGGCACGCATTTTTGCTGCTTCGCCACTTGAGCAGTAGATGCCCAATGGGACATTGTGCAACCGAGCGGCCTTGGTTATCTTTTCTAGGGCTTTAATGAATTCGGGCTCAAAGCCCTCTCCGGAAGGCTGAAGCCCCAGAGACAAGTGCAAATCATATGGTCCGATAAATGCTGCATCGATACCTGGCACTGAAAGTATGTCATTAACATTCTCCACTGCCTCTTTGGACTCGATCTGTGGGATGACGAGGATCTCTTGGTTTGCTTGAGCTGCATACTCGTTGGCACAGGCATTGCTAAAGCCGTAGGTGTATGGAGCATAGAATGCACCGCTTGAACGAGTTCCAACTGGCGGATACCGACAGTAAGAAACAATCTTTCGCATTTCTTCAACAGTATTAACCATTGGAATTATAACACCATGCGCGCCTATACATAGCCAAATAATAACGACAAGAAACTAAGCAGCTGTATTGGGGATGGCTTATACGCCTTCATAGCACGTTATAGTAATGAACCCACCAGCATCCAAGGCCCACTTGAACCATTCGATATTGTGAGATGGAACGCGAACTATTGGCGTGCAAGCATTTGAGCTCGCGATTGCTGCAACCATTTCAGCCATAACCGTGGCACTGTGTGGGCTGTGTTCCTAGCAATCACAATGATGTTCACCATTTAATGATTATCAAACATGTTGATCGTTGCAATAAACCTGGCTACCATAGTATTGTTCATTAGCCTACCATGTCGACGCAAGCCCAATCAAAGCCAAGTCTGGAAACTATCCTAGCAGTAAGTGGGCTTGGAATGTCAAGCCAGATGCCAAAAGCAGCCACGCCCTTATCGAGCTTCATCTTTAACCGGTTAAGAAATCGGGGCGGTGTTTGTGGTCTATCTTGTACGGTCGTCATTTGGCTTGGTGTTTGAGCTACTTGTACTTGGTCGGGTCTAAGCATCGGTGATGCGAGAAGCAAACAATTGCAATAAAAATAAGTATATAGCACTGTTCCATCACCACACAATACAGACAGACACAGTGACTTACCGCAGAAGGCGTGGGTATTTGTGACGACTTTCTATGGAAGTTGAGGGCGCCGTGTAGGGCTCATGAGTTTGTGCAACCGCTGTATATGCTATTTAGTACGGTTGAACAAAAATGGGGGATAATTCATTTAGTACGTCACTTTTGTAAATTGGGACACGCGAAAGTCTCATAGAATAACGTGTTGCTTCATGAGAGTTCGCACTTACAGGGTGGCTGTATAACTGGATCTTGGCTATGAGGCTGGTTGTTGTATGTGGGGAAGACCAAGTGCTGAGGCTGCGATGATGATGATGATGCCATTGCAAGATTGTAGTTTCGCTTTGATCGAGTCTTTGGCTTTTCCATCTGCTCTCTGATCTTCTGTATGACTATGTGCTGGTTTGAGTTTATTTTCCCCCTGTTTGGGCATAGCAGCACGATATGGCGCTTCATATCGGCGCTTTTGCCCAACATTTTTTTCCCACATAGAATACACTCTGCGCGATCTGTGTTGCCAGAAACCCTATGCTCTACAATCCGATAAAAGTCCCATACAAGCCCGCGGCTGGCTGTTGGATACGGGCTGTTTATAGACTGGTTGGAAATTTGTTGTGAATGCGAAGGGTCAGCTATTCCCGACTGCTGCTGCTGTTGAAATGTACCATGAATGCCGGTCTCTGGCCTGGGTAGTATTGTGGGGATAAGGTGTGAGCTGGATATGCCCACAGAATGAGTACTTGTAGTTGTCTGTGTACTGGTGGAGCCCATAATGGCAGGAGAATGTCCAATTGTTGGGCTCTGACTTGACCTTGAGGCTGTACCGTTTGTGCCAGTTGGCGATAGACTATGGGCCTCCAAATTGTCTAGTCCATTTCTACTGCTATCCTGGGCGCTCAATTCCTCAATATTCATTGTGAGATAAAATGTAGGAAAGGCAAGAAGGTCACTGAAATAAGGTGGTGAAGCGGCTCAAGTGCGGCAGTATGTTGCTATAAAGGGTAGTAAGGCAATGCTAATGTGGGCATTAAGTATTTTCGAGGAGCAAACAAAGTACGTATGCGAGAGCCAGTGTGTAATTAATGAAAGTATATATAAAAGGGATACCAAGATCGCGGCAAAAACGATAGAATGTGACAAATCTGGGCAAGAGGTTAGTAGCGGGCTCTGGATGACCTCTATCTTTGTGCAAAATTTATGAACTCACAAGCCAGCCTGATAGGTCAGGCTGTCTGACTGAGTTACCATGCAGAGCGCAGTTACTTTGCATACACTATGGGCATTGTGTGTCTAACTAACCCAATCCACTGTGTCAGGGGTCACAGTTATCACTGTCCAGCATTTTAAGTGGATAGCTGATGGCAAAGATATCGGCTGAATGCGGGGGTAGGTCAACACTATCAAGATAGGTGGATCAAAACAAAAAGAGCTTGCCCCTCATTAGCTGGCTGAGAAGTCTCCGTCGTAATCACCCGAAAATAGAAGCTTCAGTAAAGATCGGAAACGATTCGTCATGCCAAAATGCTGTTCACGCCAAAGCAATAAACTTGTCTTGAGGGTATTCCTCGTTGCTGAACTTCTCTCTTGAGTATATCATAACCAAGCTAGCTTCCATCTAAACTTGCGTAGAATGAAGTTGGCAGCAAATACTTGCATGCATACATTGCAACTATAATGCCGCTTCCAATATTTGTTGTATCTGTAAATGGGTAGTAGTTATTTTTGAAGGGCTATAGAGTCACTCATTTGGCTGGGATTACCCCTATAATCGTTGGCCACCAAAAGTCACCCTTCAAAAATTATGATCCATATGCTTTTATATTTGTAAAATGTAACTTTCAAACAGCCTTTAACAAAACTTGCAATGGGTTACAACTAGGGCCTCATGCTCTTGCATTCGATTTTTCTAGGTATTTGCCATGGCTATTGCTGACTTGTTGGTATCATGCATTTTTAACCATGCTGAGTAAATGAACCTCAAGGCACCTTTTTAAATCTTCTTCGCCAAATGTCAAGTTCTCCACCAAAAGGAAACAGATCGGTGCCCTCATACATTCCCTGTAAGTCGGCTCATACGACATACGCTTTGACTGGGGGCTGATGGATCATTGGCTGCTATCCAGGGTATTATTCTGGTACACACCTTCAAAGGAGATTCTGCCAAATTGGCTACAATAGTTGGAGTTCCCAAATTTTAATCAACGGCACCAATCAAATCAATATTAATAGACACTTTAGCCCAGCCCATGCCACTTTTTAGATTTTCAGCTCCTTTAGAATCTGACCTTTTAGTTACTATTTAGCACAAACATAGTATAGATCGAAGGGCTTGTTGGTTATATCATGGCTAGCGCTCTTGACGGATTGTCCCACAAAGAACAAACGCTGTTCAAAAGCGTATTGGTATGAAACTTGACACATAGAACTACAACAGATATGTATTCTTGCAGCTGCTAACCCCTAATTAACTCGCTTTCCTAGAAACTTTTTGAAATTCGTCAATACAAGAAAGGTCTTCGGACATGTGACCAGATTCTTGCAAAATCGCCCAATCATGGTGGTAAGTTCAAAGAGCGCAAGTAGATTTACAATAGATTTGTGCTCCCACAAATATTAACAGTAGCCAAAACCGAAATTAATGGGCATTTATATATTAAACAGAAACCTTGGCAATGAAGGGCTTGTTTTTGGTCAACTTGAATCGCGCAGAAGAAGGTATCCCTATTGCAAAGGAGGGAGTAATGAAAAGCATATCCAGCTCCATTAGTAAGTGATGTAATATATTAGTGCCCTGTGCTTTATGAATGCACATATTAATCGCTCGTACATACGAACATGTTTGTAGGCTGGCATGTCCTTGGACTTGCCTATCGTGCCGACCGAAACTTTCCAGAGGCAATAAAGTGCTATCACAAGTCTATCGAATTTGACGATGCAAGTTTTTGACATTGCCTATTATTATTTTAAACCAAACATCTGTGCTCTATTAACCAATATCCGTTTTATTATACTTCTAGAATAACATGCAAGTGCTTCGTGACTTGGCCATCCTTTATTCCCAAACATGCAGATATCAGGAGCTAGTGGTAAGTCTAGTTGCGTTAATTGTTCCATTACTCTTACGTAGTCCAGTACAAGTTAAATATAATGCTCGTGGACACGTTATTTCGTTAGGAAACTCGCGAAAAAATTGTCGAGAAATTCCCCAAAGACAGGATGTTCCGCGTTGGGTTGGCAGTGGCCTACCAGCTTAACAACCAACTTGACAAGGCCATCGATACTATTAATGAAGTCTTGGCCAATGAAACATGGGATGTTGAGAAACAAAAGGCCGAGTATACCGAGCTTTTGCTTTACAAAAACTGGCTGATTGAGCTCACTGGTGACATACAAAAGGCCTACGATAATCTTAAAGACATCAAAGGTCATGTCACCGACATCACAAGCCTTATTTCTCAGCGCGCAAACTTGCTTTTCAAACTTGGACAAAAAGAAAAGGCTGCCAAAGCCTATGAAATGCTTATTGAGCGCAACCCCGATAGCATCGAGTATATCGAAAAGTACCTTGTGTGTCATGGCCTTAGTGTTGAAGATCCCAAGAGCCACAAGGCTATTGTTGAGGTACTGGGCGATCTCACCAGACGTTTTCCCACATCAAATGTACTGAAAATATGGCCACTTAAATTGGTTCACGGAGATGAATTCAGAAAGATGGCAGAGAGCTTGACCATATCTGCATTCCGCAAGGAGATCCCATCCCACTTCAACTCAATGAAGGTTCTGTATTCCGACCAGCAGAAAGAAAAGGCTATGCGGGAAGTGGTGGAAGGAATTCTCCAAAGCCTAGAGAGAACTGGCAGCGTTCCAAATTCCCAGAACAAGGAAGAGCCTTCCTGCAGGTACTGGGCCGAATATTACCTTTCCCAACATTATGACTTTGTCGGTGAGCATGATTTGGCCCTCAAGATCATTGCCGGCCTGATCGAAAGTTCCGATCCATCAACAGAATTATTAATGGCCAAAGCAAAGATACTCAAGCACATTGGAAACCTTTCGGGCGCAAAGGATGTCATGAATGAAGCTCGCAAACTTGATCTCTCTGACAGATTTGTTAACAACAAGACCGCGAAATACATGGCTCGTAATGGCGACCTGGAGGACGCCGAAAATACTATTACCATGTTTGTTCGCAATGACGCGGCAAATAAGCTTCAAGAACTTGTGGATATGCAGTGCTGCTGGTACTTGTATGAGGTGGCCCAGGCTCACCACAGGCAGGGATCTCTTGGCTTGGCTCTCAAATACTATCACCAGATTGAAAAAATCTATAATGATATGTACGATGACCAATTTGATTTCCACCTTTACGTTCTGCGCAAATGCACTTTCAGGTCCTACAACAGACTACTAAGCTGGGCCAGCCAGCTCTTTTCCAAGAAAGAGTTTGTTGCGGCTGTCCTTGGGTCCATTGAATGCTACATACAACTCTATGATTCTCAGGTCCAGGCATCAAAGAAGAAAGCTAATGAGACTGCAGCATCTACTTCGACAAATGGTTCATCAAAGAAGAGTGCAGGCGGCTCCAAAGGAAAGGGCAAGACCAAGGGTAAAAGCAAAAAGGCTCCCCCGCCCGCAAAGGTTGCTAGTGGAAAGTCCACGAAGACCAACCAGGACGAAGACAATACCAAGCCAGACTTTACAAAAGATCCAAAGGGCCAAAAATACCTAAAGGTAAGTCCAAGGATCTTTGGTATATCTATTTTGTGTTCAATAAATACATTGATTACTTCCGGCTGGATATTAAAAGACATCGATGTATGACTTTTGATTTAGACACCCAAGCCATTGGATGAAGCGCTCAAGCTTTTAGACAGACTTCAGCAGGTCTCATACCGGGATTCCCGAGTCCTATGCCTTGGATTTGAGGTATACATTAGGAAAGGGGACCTCGAGAATGCTTTTGCCATGTTGCAGAGATTAAAGCAGACCGACTTCAATAGCCAGTCAGTCAAGATATACTCAGTGGTATTGCTTGCTTTGATTTCACGGTCTGCTGACAAGGGAGCTCTTCAGCCTGAAGACATTGAGCAGGTTCAAAGTTTGAGTGACGAATTCTCTGATGCCGCTACCAAAGTGCTAGAGCTAGCTAGTAATCCCAAATCCGCACAGGCCGCCTTTTCAGGTAAATATACTTTACACCCCAAATTTCTTACACACACATACAAATAGCGACTTTAACCATATCTCTTTAAAATACTCTGGGTTTGTTTTTTAGCAATAAGAGCAATCGGAATGCTTTTTGAGGCAGAGAGCAAAGAAAGAGATGATGGCTTGCTTACTATCCAAAAGGCACTTGAACTTGATTCCACAACTGCATCTGCCAATGTAAGTAAAGAAAAATGTTAATGCAACATTGTATTGGACTAAACCTCACTGTGGAATACTGACAAAAACGAATTTGCTAATAGGATGCACTGTCGGTTTATTCTGCCTTAAAGTCGGTCTCCGGCCAAAAAAGCGAAATTGTTCGTAGCGTTGGTGACCACTTCTCTTCAATTTATTCGCAAGCTTCTTGTTTTTAGATCCCCATTAGTGCTGAGATATTCAGAAAAGACTCAGATCTTTTATAGAGCTTAACTGTGGTCCAATTTAAAGATATATCGCGCTGATGTATGTATGTGGTTCCATTTGTGATACAGTGTTGAGGTTTTATTCTAACACCTCATGTATTATTTGCTATATGAAGGTGCCCAGCATAAAGGCCACTGCATTCCCATGCATATAATATCTATCCCAAATTCATTGTGAGGTAATTAAACCAAGAATATTTTCTACATCAGAGTACTTCTTGTCAAACATGGTAGCTATGAAGTTAGCACAGTCAACCTACTTCCAGTACAATTAAACTCAAAGTAGTAGGCTTGCGCGTAAATTTTCACACATCCTTCTTGGCATGTGTACAGTGGCAAGAGGAACGGACTTCTTGAAAACCTTCGTTGGAAATATGTGTAATAATTTTGAAAGGTAGCTTTTGGAGGCCAATTATTATAGGGACAATCTCAGCCAAATGGATGTTCAGTTTTACTACTATACATTTAATCCTTCAAAAATAACCACTCGTATGAACCTATTGCAACAGCTTAGTACCCAATGAGTCCTCGGATCAGTTAGTTGGTATTTGGCAACGTCTCCCTAAAAGTGTACCAGAATAATCTTTCAAATACCAGACAAGAATGCATGGCTTATAGACCAGCTTTGTACGAGCCACGAGTATACAGGACTGTTTCCTTCTGATGGAGAACCTCCGTATATGTACTACAGACTCTGCAAAAAGCCAGAGCAAGGTTGAATTCACTTGCTTCATACCCCGGATGATGTTTTATAAGTGTAACATGTCTCTTGACGACAATTGTTACAAATGTGTCCTTCCATTTGTCTACAGCCTGACCTCAGCTAAACTTTGTAGATTATGCTAGTCTTCATCAAGCATGATCTTGTGTGTGCGACTTTAAACAACATGCAAATCACACAAGCAGACTTCCCAATCTTATTGTTGCTGTTGTTTTATCAAGATATGACTTACAGCATCACAGTCAATCAGTACAAATTTTCGCATAGAGCCAAGCATGCTCGTTTTATGGATAAAGTATTGTCGCTTTATAAGTATAACGCTGTTTTCCTAATATCGCTATGTCGAGAAAAGTCACTGGTATAGGTGATACAAAAACATGAGTATTTCAACTTTGAGGTTGAATACTTTAGATTATATGCTGATTCCTAATTTATGTTCAGTGTAGGCTGTGTCTAGTAAATTCCTACCGAAGCTTACATGTTCAGTAATTCCTTGTTTGAATGAGACCATATCGGTGCCTAGTTCATGAATGGTTTATCCAATCAAATAGCAAATTTTCTATCTGCCAAGAGGGATTAGTTGATAGATAATAACATCTCCAAAATAATACCCTAGCACCTTCCGGGATTTGTATCCCACCAAAGATAGTCCTTTGGACCATGTCCCAGAAATATTAGGATCTAAGACCAAGCCTTAAAGGTATTTGTATAGAATTTGAAAAGGTATAAAAGAGCAGGAAGACCCCACATCTACAATAAACCTTACATCTCGTCTATAAATTTATATAAAGTATAATAACGATTACTTTTCTTGTATATTAACGATAATGGTATCCATCTCTCTTGCCGCTGCTGCTGTTCTTTCTTTTACCGGACTCGCTGGCCGATCCGCTTTTGCCGCTCCCGTAGCTGATATCATGCAGCAGGGAGCCTTCTCAGATATTCCAGATATCCTACCAGAACCACCCAAGCCTTCTGGATTTGACTCTGTGTCCTCATCAGATGACTTTTCACTCCTTTCGTCTGAATCGTCGGAGGGTGCTTCTGGATGGGATTCATCAGAGAGTTCTGATAGTAGCTCTGCCTCAGCTGAATCATCAGACGCTTTCTCTTCAAACTCTGCTTCTGATGAGCTTTCTGAAGAATCATCGGATGTCTTCCCTTCAAGCTCCGTCTCTGATGAGCTTTCTGAAGAATCATCGGATGCCTTCCCTTCAAGCTCCGTCTCTGATGAGCTTTCTGAAGAACCATCAGATGCCTTCCCTTCAAGCTCTGCTTCCGATGAGCTTTCCGAAGAATCCTCTGACGTTTTCCCATCAAACTCTGTCTCTGATGAGCTTTCTGAAGAATCCTCTGACGCTTTCCTATCAAGCTCCGTATCTGATGAGCTTTCCGTAGAACCATCAGATGCCT
>JANBPU010000012.1:0-56866 GCA_027575805.1 Mycoemilia scoparia | reverse complement strand
CCCTTCAAGCTCTGCTTCCGATGAGCTTTCCGAAGAATCCTCTGACGTTTTCCCATCAAACTCTGTCTCTGATGAGCTTTCTGAAGAATCCTCTGACGCTTTCCTATCAAGCTCCGTATCTGATGAGCTTTCCGTAGAACCATCAGATGCCTTCCCTTCAAGCTCCGCTTTTGATGAATTTTCTGATGATGATAGTGACGATGAGCCCGAATTCTCTACTTCAGAAGAGATCTCTTCCATCTTGTCATCGGTTTCCCAGGCTAACCCATCAGGTCCAATCCAAGGTGGTCACTTCGACCTTGACGATCTTCTTAGGATAATTGACCACCTTCTCAACGATCTCAGCTCTCAATGGCCTTTCAAGCACCACAAGAACCACGGCCACAAGAACCACCATGGACACAAAGACGGTAATAAATGGGGTAATGACGACAATGAAGATCGTGATGAACAGGCCCACAGAGGTCACAAGTTCTCCAACAGCTTTGACAACAGCGGAAGCAGCAGTGAAGCAGTTCCAGGACACTCATTCCCTAGTGTCCAGGCCACCGCCACTCCTTACTTTTAAGATACCTTTTCAACCACAAAATCTCTTTTTGATGCTTATTTAATGACCTTATTATATTTATTTTAGTTGTTTACTTTTTCTTAAATTTATAACGAGTCGTGATGTCATAGAGGCGCATTCTGGTTAATGTTTCCTCAATAAACTACACTATAAAATATATTGTTTAACGGTTGGACATTAATTTTGTCAAGCATCGTGATGTCAAAAGAGTAGATCTCCCAATTTCTTTAAGGTTCTTATTTCGCACTTTAACCAAATAAAAGTGCCTCAAATAAAAAGTTAAAAGAGTTCCAACAAATGTTTTGATATATGACATGATATTTGGATCGATCAATAGATAAGCATTAATACAAAATATAAGCAACATCGTTGCTAACAATGTTCTTTTCACCTATAATATATTGCACTTATGGTTAAAAATATATTCATTTAAGTATTTTTGTATATTCACCATTTGTATTGCCAAGAAGCAGAGATCCAATTTTTTAGGCGCAGTGCCCATCAGCTCCAATTAAAGAAGCTTTGTAAAGTCGCTACACAAAAAGAACTTTTCTTCATCCTTGGGTAAAATTGGGGCATTCCCTTCTCTAACCGACACAACGACCTGCATTCCAATGGATTCAGCGGCCTTTATTTCTAATAAAGAACATAATATATAACAGCTTTTGGTATTACCATTTCAAATTTAATGCTAAGTAGTGGGTTTATTCCAACTAGGCAAGTTACCTTTTAGATTATCACTGACAAATAAAATGTCTTTTGGGTCAACACCAATATCATTTGATATTTTGACATAACTCTCGGCTTCTAGCTTATTTCCGACAGTTGTATCAAAGTGACCACTAAAATTCTATGTATTTATAATTTCAATAGTTTCAAAATCGAGCATGTTTAGACTTATCTTCAATCAAGCTTAATTTAAAATGTTTAGTGATTTGAATGAGTTCAACTTACCTCAAGCATATCGCCTTGGTTTGAGTGCCCAAAAAGGAGTTTTTGTGCAGCAACACTTCCTGATGAGTAGATGTATAATGATTTTCCGTTCTCTTTCCAGGTAGTTATAGCCTTGAAGGCATCATTGTAGACTCTGTATATGTGAAGTTGGCAAAGCTATTAAATATGAAAACTAAAGGCATAATGTTATATACAGATATGAAGATAGAGAACTACTTACATCCCCTTCAATGAACCATTGTGAAACCCATCTTTCCATATTAAACCCTGCAAGTTTTTAAGGGCAGCTATCTTTCGATCCTGAGCCATTTGCCAGGTAACATTATTGATTATTTGGTTCTGCAGTACAGTCTTTTCTCTATTTTTATAAATTACGTGTTTATCAATGGTATTTATGCTGATATTCTTTAGTACAAGTCGTGAATGGCTATAATATTATATATAGCATGACTTACGCTGAAGGGTCGATACCAACAACGCCATCTACAGAGTTGGATTTATCTGTCTCTGCCTGTTTGATAAGATCAGCTACACATTGCTCCAGATCTGGTTGGCCCCAGTTAGTTTGTAAGAACTTGTGGATATTGTTTAATACATATGGAAACATTACATCATGAACGAAGGATATCGGGGTGGTTGTGCCCTCAATGTCCAGTATCACGGTGGAATAGTTGCTGGGAAGTTTAGGTGTCAAAGACATCGTTATTGGCTTTTGGAGCAAATGATAGTATGTACCAGTAGCGTGAAAACAGGTCCTTTCTCATTATTAGTATTTCATTACTATTTGTTACTTTTCAGTTACCAAATTTCTTTTAATATGGGACTCCCCATGACAATAGCTGGTATCCCATACTCATTCCAGTATTTGAAGAGTTGATTAATATCTGTTTTAAAGCTATTTTTGGACTTGACGATTGCTACTCTGTTAACTTTGGTATGGAACGATATATTGACAGCGTGATTGACCAAATAATGTAAGATTGCACTTATTTATGTTGCTTTAATGTAGTTTTTGGTCGAAAAAGACACAGAATTCATTTTGTATAAAAACAAGTCAGAAATTAAATTCTGGGATTTATATGATATGCATATTAATATAATGTAGTCAATCAAGTACTAATGGCTATAATGAGGAGATTCGGGGTGTGATTGTTACGGATGAGATCGGACTTTGTATTAGAGGTACTATATTATTATCTTTAAGCTGAAACAAATTTGTACATTCAACGCAACAACATCACACAATAGCCATGACTTATTATCAAGGCATGTTTCTAACAAACTCATGTATTGTATCGTTGCCTATCTTTTGAAGCTGTGGGTTCTATACCCGAATCTGCTTCAGGATTCATTTCATCAATAGCAGACCAGGCCGAGTCTATAGCATGTCATTCCGAAGACACCGAGCTCCCAGTAATTGCTATTGATGCCGGCGATTTGTAAGTTCTAAAGAGATCAATGTCTATATTCTAGACTGAGTGTCAGCCATATGACATGCAGTGTCTTTACTTATAACTACCTTTATATAATGTAGCACTATCCAGATCAAGCGGAAGGAAAACCCGTACCGGCAGCAGCAATGGCTGACAATTGGGATACTAAGAGTGAAGCCGGTTTACAATGAACCTGTTGATGACTTTGTCCCTGAATATCACGACTAAGAAGCATCACCATGACCATTCAACGCCTTAAAGCATTCAATAAGCTATTATGCCCCTTTTTCCACAACTACTAATACTACCCACATCTAATACACCACAATAGTACCCAACTTGTTTATGCCATTTTTTCATGACTGATCATTATGATTGGGCCTTTGAACCAAGTTTAAAAGTGAGCGCAGTGGAAAGTGTTACTTTATTAGCCGGTACTTTGGTCAGTGACACATTTTTGTGAATTTTAAAATTCTCCACATGATGAAGGAGATTAGTAATAACAAACCAGCCAGAGGATCGGGCAATCTGGATGCAGGTATCAGGCAAATCAAAGGCCAATCAGAGCAAAGTAAAATTACAAATCTCAACCAAGCGATGGCGGAATCGTGAGTCCTGACTCTTCACTCGCTCAAACCATCCCAAGATCTGCGCGATAAATGCTATACGATCTGTGACCATTAGCGCATGTAGCAAAAAAAGTACACTATTCCTGCTCACTCTCTAAACTACTTTTCCCTTCATAGGCCTTAAGCTGCATCCTCTATTCATCCATCTGTATCAGGTAACAGGCACACCCGTATATATATATACCTAACCTTCTACCCCCTTAAAACTAGAACATATTATAGCGGGTGCTTTTATTTTCACTTTGATCTGTCTACTTTATTTTCTCACCATTTGTATACTATATCTATAAAGTGATGGTGTCTGCACAAGTCATTCCAAACGCGGTATTCAAGCCCCAAACCTCGCTGGTTGTTGGCCTCCAAGTCTCTGACAAGCGTGCTGTTGTCTTTGGTAATGACACTGTTGCCCACACTAGAGCCTTGTTTGCTCTTGACGCCGGCGCCAAAGTCAGCGTTATTATCTCCGACTCTGACTACGACAAGCAAAAGCTGGACTCAAAACTCGCCAAGTTAATCGAGACTAACAAGAGCGTAGAGCTTTTGAAATCGCACAAGCTCTCCGCTGACCTTTTCAAGAAGGCATCTGTCTGCTTTGTTACAAAGCTTTGGGAAGAGATTGCTCTTCAAGATCTTGTCGATGTCACCAGAAGCCTTGGGATACCCGTCAACGTTGCAGGAAACGACAAGATCAGCGATTTCACTTTGGTTTCTACCTACAGCGGCAAGTCTTCTGGGCTTCAGATTGCTGTTACAACAAACGGTACTGCACCACGAGTCGCTAACAACCTTTTGAAGGAAATAGTCCGCAAGCTCCCCGATGGGCTTGAAAGCCAGCTTTACAACATTGCCCGCTTAAACGATGTAGCTAGAAAGGCCGAAGATGAGCGCAATAAGGCCCTTGAGAGCTTGGATAACACACTCACCAAGGGAATAAAGGACTCCAAGCATGGTTCTAGCCCAAGTGATAGTGGCTTTAGCAGCTCTGCTCCCACTGCCGCTCAGACACCATCTCCAAGATCAAGCGCCACTTCTGAAAAGGACCCTAATGAAGAGGCTGCTGGTACTACTGTTGACTATTCTAGATATGCCCTTGACTTCGATTTGCTTGGCTCTTCTGGCTCCGCAGAAGTCATCCAAGAGACTGATTCCCAAACTGCCTCCGGCTATGTTGCATACAACTTGAGCGATGTCATATACGTTTACTCTTCTCCAGAACAGGACATTGGATCTGGCATTTTGGCCTGGTCTCAGCACAAGCAATCTAACCTTGCTGGATCATGGACCCCATCTGTTAGAATGCAAACCAGAAATGGAGCTGGAAAGGCTATTCTAGGATCGATAAGCTCAGGTGCCTTCAACCCATCCGTCGTCGCAAGCAGCGCTAGCGTCCCATACCTGCTTCCCCTCCTCCAGCAGTTTGTGCGGGAGAAGCGTAGTGCAGTTTTTCACATAAGCACCCGTTCGTTCGATAACCATGGCGATTCTCGCTCCGAGCTTTCAAAGGTTCTTTGTGCTCGCCAGACTGGCGCAATCATACTTTCCTCATCGACTGTTCAGGAGGCATACGATGTCGCAGTGATTTCCCACATTGTATCTCGTGCAACTCAGCTTCCAGTGATCCACGTTGTTGGTGATGAAGGAATCGACAAGTTCAAGGTTCCCATCAGCGTTGCTAACTATGAAAAACTTGGAAAGCTTGTTGCTCAAATTCAAGAGGATGCCTCTACTAGCTCAAATGCCCATAGCGCCGTTGCCTCTGCCTTTGCTGCCTTTGAGAAAGAAACTGGACGTCACTACGACGTATTTGGATACTCTGGATCCCAAGACGCAGATGTTGTAGTTGCTACCATGGGCAATGCTCATAGCTTGGTTTTGGAGGCTATCAATAGCCTTTCTAGCACTGATGCCAAGGTCGGCCTTCTTAACCTCCGCTTATATTGCCCCTGGGATATTCACAACTTTGTATCTGCTCTCCCTAGCTCTGTCTCTCGTGTCATTGTTCTTGGTGAAAACGAGTCTACTGGTAGCTTAGGCTCTTCTCCCAGAGCCGACCCACTATATGTCGATATTTCCACTAGCGTACTCATCGGTCGCCCAGCGGATAATATCAAGACTTCTTATGAAAACGTATATGGATTGGGTCTTTTTGAAATAGAAAATCTCATCCGTGGACATGCGGGTCTTGACTTGATTGAACCAATCAGCAATGATGAAAATGAAAAGGCCGAGGAAGAAAAGACCTCTGAAGAAGAGCCACAGCTGCCCAAGGATAACGGAAAGATTGAAACTCTCTTTGAGATCCAAAAGAGACTGGTATTTGCTGAGGCCTATGGTAGCTCACTCTCTACCAACTCTGGCCACGAAAAGACATACCAAATCAAGGTTCGCGAGTTCCGCCGGCTCACACCCGATACATACGATCGCAACGTGTTCCACGTTGATTTCGACACATCCAACAGCGGCTTCAAGTACGAAATTGGCGATGCTTTGGGAGTATTTGGACACAACGACCCCAAGGCTGCCGAGAAATTCATCAGGGGCTACAATCTTGATGCTGACCTTATTGTCACCAGCTACAAGGACGGTGCTTCCCAGACCCGCAGCGTCCGCCAGTGGATCACCCAGGCCCTTGACATCTTTGGCCGCCCAAGCAAAAAGTTCTACACCCAGCTTGCCGACTATGCCACCGATGAGGCACAGGCCGAAAAGCTTCGCTGGCTTACCACATCCGAAGGAAGCGAAGAATTTAAAGCGCGTGTTGCAGACACTGTTACCTATGCTGACTTGCTCGAAGAATTTACTTCCGCTCGTCCATCGCTTATACAGCTCATTGAAATCGTCCCTGCCATCAAGCCCCGTCACTACTCGATTGCTTCTTCAAGCAACATGCACCCCGACAGCGTCCAGCTTCTTGTAGTCGCCGTTGACTGGAAGACAAGCAAGGGCGAACTCAGGACTGGTCAATGTACCCGCTTCTTGAAGAGCCTCAACGTCGGTGATCAAGTCACAGTGACAGTCAAGCCATCCGTCATGAAGCTTCCTGAGGACGATGAGCGCCCCATCATCATGGCTGGTTTGGGCACTGGTATGGCACCATTTAGAGCATTCATCGAGGAGCGCGCCGTCAGAAGGAGAGCTGGAAAGAAGGTTGGCCCAATCGTTCTATACTTTGGATCCAGATACCGTGCTGCTGAGTACTTGTACGGCGAAGAGCTTGAGGCCTATGAAGCAGATGGTCTCCTTACCCACCTCCGTCTGGCATTCTCTCGCGACCAGAAAGAAAAGGTCTATATTCAACACCGCATGCAGGAAGATGCAGAGATTCTCAGTGAGTTCATGCTCAAGCAGGGCGGGCACTTTTACCTTTGTGGTCCAACTTGGCCAGCTGGTGATGTTAAGGATGCCATGGTTTATGGCTTTACCA
Source organism: Mycoemilia scoparia (assembly GCA_027575805.1). Classification (NCBI taxonomy): domain Eukaryota; kingdom Fungi; phylum Kickxellomycota; class Kickxellomycetes; order Kickxellales; family Kickxellaceae; genus Mycoemilia; species Mycoemilia scoparia. The sequence goes on along the minus strand of JANBPU010000012.1, from coordinate 49,858 downwards.
ACTACGGGCAGGTTAAGCCTAGTGAAGCCAACAAAGTCATTGAGACTATGAAGGATGAAGAGCGCTACATTCTTGAAGTCTACTAGTTTTACTGATACAGAAGATACGTGTCATTTTAGCCAATTTTTAGAAGGTTGAATAATAATAAACTTATTTTTCTAAATTTGCTCAATAATGAAAGATAAAAAGCAAAGATTTTGTGCTCAATAAAGATTGAATCATTAAAACAACTAATCCCAGCGCTATGTTACTTTTTCTCTTTAAGTTTGCGGTCCAGTTCTTCTAGTCTTTTAAACTTGGCCTCGATAATCCTCTTTTCGTCTAGTAGCATCTCTCTATCTCTCAACAGCGTTGACCTGGAAATGATATGGCAGATATGTATTATAGCCAGAGTCAAGAATGCACATTGTGATGTTATTAGCGCCTCTTTCTAATGGCGATAAAATGGAGTTCTTACCGGTATGCATCCAACTGATTAAGTTCACGCTGAATGTCTACTTTGCTCATTGTCTCTGGGCTCTCTTCGGACTTTTGAGGAGAAGAGGGTGGGTCCTGTACTACTTCGCCCTTATCGAAAAATTGATTGGGGACTTGTGGATATTGCTTTTCTTGCCTATAGTTCTTTATCAGCATTCCGCTATATAGGCCAAGTGGTGCAACTATCAACCCAAGAGCGACAATCTTATTTTGCTTTATCCCTTCTATTAGCCGCCTGAACTCTGACATTATGTCTGTACGTTTATTTGTAAGCTAGAATCGAAGAGATCAATAATGCCTGGTTGTAAAAGGCCATTTCCTGTCACTTTTGTTTCGATTAATAGTATTGTGGGTTTGAATTCTGATCCACCCAAATATGGTCAAAATTGCATGTTTTATAAACAATTCTTTGCTCATGAAATAATGACAGTTCTATTATCCAGACTTTAGCTCATGCTGTTCCTAGTTACGCAAATAGCTATTAAAATGATGGCATTAGCCACCCTTGTCTTTTCAACAATCACTTGCTCCAGAAAACAATAAGCCTGATCCTGACTGATTCTATCAATCTTGAAAAGAAACATGACATACCATTTTTAGATGAGATCACCAAAAACCCTCCGAAACTTTTTTATTTGTTTGGGTCACAAAGATCTAACCCAGACATCGTCTATTCTCTCTTCTTTTAAATGTATTTTTAACCAACGCTACTTTGTTTGTGCATACGTTGCTTATTTGGGCAGAAGAGTCTTTAATGACAAATGAACTTACCATTTGACCAAAATTCAAGAGGCAATTCACGCCTCCGTGGTCAGCGATCGAGAGGTGCTAGACACAGAGGCAGGAGCCAGAACCGAAGGGGCCGTGGTAGGCGGAGACACGAGCACATAGCCAGCCAACAAAGAAATAGTTCAAATGCAGACTCCCCAGCAGCCTCAGAAACGGGGATGCAGGCACATCAATCACAAAACAGTGGCTCTTCTACAGCCAGCAACCAAGGAAATACTGGCAGAAGAATGCCTGAGTTGCCAGGAATGGTATGGGATCCAGTCCGCCAACGCTATTTTTCTATAACCAGTAGAAGGTTTAACACACAAACAGCAGTAAACACATCTGCCTCCAGCAGTTCAAATGACATTCATTCTGGCGCTGCAGCAGATGGCCCAGCAGCAGAAACACCATCCTCATCATCCTTGCCACCCCGTCCCGGCCTAAATGCATATACAAAGGAAGCAATCAGGGAATACGAAAAGCAATTGAAATGGGAAAAACAACTAAACAGCGCGTTCAAGCAATCCTTAAGAACACCAAACATGTGCACGACACTTCGTTTAAGGGCACGATCTACACCAAAAAGAATCCCAACAATGCAACACGGAAGCTATTCACAAACCATTATGGACCACACATTGGCAGCAACCTTGCGATACAAAAGCAGACTCAGCCCCACCGATCAAATATTCAATTCGGCAGGCGGAAACCCAACCATCACATGCATGGAGTTGTTCGAGGATTGGAATATACTGGTTGTCGCAAACGAGGCAGGATTTCTAAGTCTGATAGATCTTTATGATACCGACGATGATGTAACAAGGAGCAGCCACATCGTGCCAATCTTTACTGGGACGGTCTCATCACTCAACAGGCTTGGCCACCAATACTTTGTTTGGACCAGCCTAGGCAATTCTGATTCTACCGGCCAAATATATTTTGGACAAATTGGTGGGGCGCGACCAGCATTTATCGCATCCCCGTCTCCCGAATCAATATATTCAAGCAAAATAGTCGCACCATATTCTACCACACCCAGAATAGTCCTTGGCGGGACAGCACAAACTAAAGTATATGATATAGTCATGTCGCCGAATACTTTCCAGACTCCATCGGGCCCGACAATATCTTTTCCTGTTTTGTGGAAGCGGGATACCAAGAGCGATACGCTTGCAGTTACCAGTGACGAACTCCAGCCGTGTATAGTCTATTCTGGATGTAGAGATGGTGGTGTGCGGTTATTTGATATCCGCGTCGCCCCATTATCGCAAAGCTCAAGGAACGGGCTGTTTGGAAACGGTTCATTTCTTGAAGAAAATGCTGGATATAAACAAAGGACATCGTATAAACAGAGATATGGCGGTCCAGCACACAATTCAGCAATTTCTAAGCTTGTCAATTGGGGCGATCATTGCCTTATAACGTCCAGCTTGGATAACAGCGTAAGTGTATATATCTTGGATCCAAAGCAATCTCTATTGGTTATTTTTTAATCCTAAATAAGTGTTTCTGACTAATTTCGTATAGATATGCCATTGGGATATCCGAATGCCATCCATCCCTACTATCGAATATATGCCTGACCTAGAACCTGCTGCAAAGTTTAAGGAATTTTCAAAACGTAAATACGAGGCTGGATCAAGGTGTGTTTGTAAATACGCTGGCCATATAAATGAAAGCACATTTGGCCTAGGAATGGCAATCAATTCATCAAAAACGGTGCTGGCGGCTGGTGGAGAGGATGGAGGAGTTCGGATGTGGGATGTAAACTCGGGTCGTCTTCTTTCTCGTACTGAACCGAAAGAGGCTGCTTCCCACCGAAATAAGCAATTGTCGGGGTCAACAGCTACTACTGCTGCCGATAACACTGCTCAGAAAAATTCGAGGGGAAACCAAGGACATCTAATTGATGATCTAGCATTCCCTTCCTGTCAAAGGGCCGGCTTATCTGCAAATGCCCAATTGGTTAGATCTTTGGTGTTCTATGAGCCGGATCAAAGGTATTGTACCATACGCGAGCCTGAATCCCTGCGTTCAGTAATAGAATATGGACTGCTTGTCTCAAGGGGTTCAGAAATTGCAATGTATCATTAATTTAGAGAGAGAGAGCCGACGCCATTTAGAATATGTGTTAGACTTGTGTATTTTCATTTTAGGAGTTTACATGTAAATAGATGATGTTTTGTTGGTGAGATCCACTATAACATGGCAGCGATTCTCTTTTATTGTTGTTTGTTTTGAGAATAGGAGATGAAAAAAGTAAGTGTGGATGTTTGTAAAAAGATGAGTATTTGTGTGTAGAATGAATTATAAAAATAGCGTCAAGGTCTAAAATAACAACCCAAGAGAGTAATTGAGAGTACATTAATGTGGCTCCATATCAAAGTGCAAAGAAGAGGTGATGATGGTGGTGGTGGAAGATAAAGCTACGTTCCATCTACTCTTCCATAGCAATGAGAGCCATCAAGCCAACTCCCAAAAGCATCGACATTATTTCTAGGGCGACTTGCCATATTTCAGCCACCACGGCACGCCGCTTCTGGCTCTTGAAGTGGGCAGAAACATTGGGCTGGGAAGGCTCGAGTAGCTCTGGAATCACGCTGGCAGTGCCGATATACACAAAGCCACCTGCAGTAAATGGGATGATTAGCTGGTTCCACCCTACACCGGCAACGTTCGAGGGAAAGAGACCAAAGAGTGATCCCAGTGGGAAGATCGTGCTGAATATCCAAGACAAACCAAATGAAGATTGTGATGAGCTATTGGAAAGAGCAGCATCAACAAACCATGGCTTTGAAAGACTGAATAGATTCTGTGGTTGGAATACACGCCCCCGACCAGACTCTTCAACCATCACACCTACAATGGTTCCAGCCATTGCGCCTATGGCAGTAAAGAACTGTGAAGCCAAGGCCCTGGAAAATGAAAAGCCAGACTGAATAAGAATGGCAAAATCACCGAGTTCATGGGGAATTTCGTGGAAAAATATTGCCACAAAGGTCGATAGGCCAGCAGCAGGAGATAGATAGAATGATGCGGATATGGCAAGGCCATCAGTGAAATTGTGAGCAGCATCAGCAATAAGGTTAAGATAAGCAGATAGCTTGATGGGTCGACCGGCCTCTTTGCAACCATAGGCTGGTGGATTTAAGGGTTCAGAATCAGAGCTCGAACCACCCTTCTCGTCATCAGCCTCGACCTCGGAATCTGAAAATGCGGCGGGTCTGCTGCTGTTGCTGCTATTCAGGACTGGGTTGATTCTACGACGCAGGCCGTTGTGGTGGGGAGACTCTTCGCTTTCGGCTGCACTACCATCATTAACTTTGTCGCTATTATTAGCACCCCCTCCTAATCCTTGGAACACAGGCGTGGAGGGCGAGTTGCTATCTTTACAAGATCTGCTTGATCCTCTGCGTATTCTTGTGGGAGCATGAGAATGAGTTCCGCTATCGTGGCCACCATGAGAGTGCGAGTGCCCAGCACCAAAGATTCGCATTATTCTGTCGACAATAAAGAAGGTGAGGAGACCCGCAAATATGGTGCACCCATAGACGACATTGCGGACCGATATGTCCACGCCTGGGGTCGGTGCCTCCATGAATATGTGGGGCAAAAGATGTAGAAACACATCGCCCAAAAGCCCACCAATAGCAAAACTGACCAGCACTTTGAGGGTAGGCTGGGGAATGGATGAGGGTATGGCGAAAAGAATAAGGTTTGGGAACAGAGAAATATAAAAGGTGGCTAGAATCGATGCCAACGCTGGGTTATTTTGTGGGAACATAAACCCAATCATCCCCTCCAAAGATGAAGTAGGCAAGGCTTTATGGTGGTGATCATGGGCACCTGGGTGGCCCTCTCCTTTCTTACTTCCACTTGTTGACAATAATTGTGGGCAGCGGGAAAGCAATGTTTGCAAATCTGTATGGCTCTTAATGCTAAAGTCATTCATGGCCTTGCATCCATGTTCCTTGAGCTCCTGGAATGCCTGGGGAACCGCCAAACCGGCATTTACTTTGTTCAATATGCTGTCAAAGAAGGAGCAGTGGCCACGACTTGGACAATTGCCATTAATATTGGTATCTTGATGTTGCTGGTGGTGGTGGTGATGGTGGTGGTGTGAGCCATGGGCTGTGACGTGTACAATATAGAAACATGAAATTCCCAGCAATAATGTAGCAAAGACTCTCCGCACACTAAAGCGATCCATCGTGGCAAATACAAGAATCAAATAAATAGAGAAACAAAAAAGAGAGAGTTGTGCGACTCAAAGTTGGGCTTGTTTATTTGGTGAATCACAGTGCACAGCCAGACCATATGGTTTTTGAAAACACTGTTGTTGTGGCCCACATAATGCATGATATGGGGCCTTCATATGGGTCTTTTCTGTCAAAGCAGTTACAAAAATCTACTAGCAGCTTTGCTCTCTCATTTCCAAAAAGGGGTGGCAGCAAATCATCCACAGGTGCTTCTTTTCAACACATATATATTTATAAAGGACAATGTTTTGTTTGGCTATGACTAGAAGTATAGGTCTATTACATGCTGGCTAATGTTGAAGCCAAAAAGGGACACTAGATACAAAAATGCCAAGATTGGGAATGGATACAAAAAGACTTCCTGGTTTTGGAGGAACGGGAGTGCTATATACAACACAGTTAATTAGATTTCTTGTAGCTGTTAGCGTGATGGACTTTGGTATACAGACATGGGCTGAGAACTTACCTTGATACCCAAGATACGTGATATAGGAATAGCCTGCCATTGCAGCAAAATACAGCGAATTGCCAAAGAATAAGCCAAACCACGACGCCTTCATGAGCAGTGGGAGGAAAAAGAACTGTAGAACATATACTATCAGGAAGAAGGGAAAGAACGAGTTGCAGTGTACATCAAAAGCATACATCCACTCGACTCGCTGTTCGACTGTATGCAGATTCCTGTGCCGTAGAAAGCGGTTAGATAGCCACCTAGTAAAGAAGGGATGTTTAGACTGCTGTTAGACCACACGCACGTATGCATATATACAGTAACCGCCAAACCCAAGATGCGAGTTGTTCGTTTCATTCCAATACTTGCCATGTGGCAGTTGCTGCTGCTATTCCAAATACAATGTAGTTTACTATGACCAGCTGAAAGATCGCTCTAATGATTCCTCCAAAGGCCGCGCCATGAACCAACCCGTATGCCATGGTAATAACTATTTCAAAAGTATGAGCGGCACACCAAATAGTCAGGCTGATCTGCTCGTTGCCGGATTACTTATAAATGAATGATAGCCATCTATTTCAATATCTTGATCTGTGCCTTACCTAATAGAGCCGCAAGCTGGATGATTAAAAGGGCTGGATCATCTCTGGACCACTGATTCTTGGTTTCTAGAAACAGTCATGCAAATGTAGAATTGTATTCGTGGTTCGAATAAATTACTAAAGTACCCCCTTTGTTTTGATTATAAATACGCTTACGCTTGTGATAATATATATTCCGATATCTAAAGGATGAATTCAGATAAACATTCGTTTAGGGTCTTTTATAACAATCGCCACAGAATATACTCTCATTATCAACACTCACACTCGTTTTGGACTAACGACCAGGTATATCAGCTGCCATGTGGCATATTCAAAGTCATTTTCACGCCAATTAGCCAGCCTTCGAAAGAAATGTGGTAGGCCATTTCGCCGCCTGCCGCGAACTGGCACGTATCCTAGTGTTTGTTGCTGTGATTGGTGTGGATGCGATTGCACAGATTCATTGGGAATTCCGCCTGACATCGAGTATGTCATAATAATAATAACAACAATAACAATAATATTCCAAATGCTTTGCTAGATAATGTTTTGTTTTTAAATGCTCAGAATATATGTTGCTCGTCTAGTATATTTCTGGAGTTCGAACAAAAGTACAATGAAAAAACCAAGGTATTGAAATTCCTTGTGATGGCGATGGTCTTGTAGGAATGGGTAAATATGTATGTGGATAGAAACGTAGTAGTTAGAAAGTAGCAGAACACTTTAAGCCAAGACCAAACACACACACAGCTAAAACCACGCTACCAACCGTAAGCACCATACTACATCCTAATCTGATCCAAAACATTCCCACAGCATCAAATCCGTTCTTGGAAACATCAAGAATCAAATCAAAAGGCTTGGCAAAAGAAGGGACAAATTAAAGAAGCAAAAAATTGGAATGCAAATCGGTGTGCATGCATGGACTTGAAGCTTGTCCTTTATTTTCAACGCACTCTGGTTATATTTATTTATTTATTGTAATAACACTTTATTATTGCCGCATTCCTTTTAACGAAAATGGATGCCCAAACAATTGAAAGAGCCAAAGATATTCTAGCACAGGACAACAAGTTGATCTCGAAGTTCTGGCAAGATAAATACAAAGCAGAAGCCCACAAGAACTGGTAAGTAAAACGCTTTCTTGGATATATATTTTGTTCATGTGTAGGGCTATCAATATGGATATTTGAGAGTCGAATCTAAATACATATGAAATCAATTTCAAGGGACAAGTTTTATAAGCGCAATACTACAAATTTTTTCCGAGACCGTCACTGGACAGAGAGAGAATTTGAAGATCTAAAGAAAGCTAATGATAACAACCAACCAGTATGTTCTCTATATTCAAATTTGCAACATATAATATATATATATATATAAGGATTTACCATGTATATTTACATATATCCAAATATTTGTAGGCTGTCTTGCTTGAAATTGGCTGTGGCGTTGGCAACTTTGTCTGGCCACTTTTAGATTCAAACCCAAATCTTCATGCAAACATGTGTGATTTTTCTCCACGAGCAATCGATTTTGTAAAGGTAAGAGGTTTTGATCTCTTTAGATACATCATTATCCTGGAGTTAACTCATCATATACTATCGTTGATCTCTACAACATTTTAATATTTTCAATGGATAGCAAAATGAAAAATACGATGCAAACAGATGTAATGCATTTGTTTGTGACATAACAAAAGATCAACTTGTGGATTCTGTCGAGCCAAATTCTGTGGATCTGATATCAGCCATCTTTGTACTATCCGCCCTGCCCCCAGAAAAAATGAAGGATGCAGTCACTAATATTTGCAAGGTATAGAATACAACACTTTCGATTCGCATCCACATAGTCCATTCCGAATTACGAATATCAAAAGTCGATGCAATATATTAACATATACAATTGAAATTGTGCGTAGGTATTGAAACCAGGCGGAAAGATCCTTTTCCGTGATTATGCTTTATATGATGCTGCCCAGCTGCGTTTCAAGCCTGGCCACAAACTCGAAGAAGGCCTATATGTACGACAAGATGGAACCTTAGCCTATTATTTTACAAAGGAATTCCTAAACGAGCTATTTGTTGCCCATGGCGGTCTTGTTGAGCTAGACAACGACTATGTTCGGAGACAAACCACCAACGCCAAGCTAAACATTTCGCTTGATCGTCTGTTTTTACAAGCCAAATTCCAAAAACCAGAATGATTTTCCAAAATTTCTCCTCTTTACTATTATTATTATTAGTTTCAATAAATTATTCTCAATAAAGCTGGTGTTATTTAATATTAAACAACATCCTGCCAATGTGCCGATGTTGCTATTAAAACGCATTTGAGATTCTAAAACCCTCTGTAGTGATCGGAAAATTATCATGATCATTAAAAATCTAATCAGCATTACCTAAACTCATGGTTTTAGTTGTATCAGCAGCAACAGCAGTGATAAGTCGCATACCAGGGTAATTTGGGGATGTCCTTTTGGTTTTCCTTAACGATTTGAGTCTTGAGCATTATAATATTCTCATACACATATACACAGCATGTCTGCCGAAAAAAAGAGCGTTCCCAGCGAAGACATTGTTAACGACAAGGCAAGTGCCAAATGCCAATTTTAAATGGTTGAATGACTAACCGATTGTCAACAGCAAAAAATAACTCACAAATGATATCCTAATTTTTGATAACTCGATTCTAATAGTGGGACCAAGCTGTTGCCAATCTACTTGTAAAGACTGGTGTTGGTCTCGGGGTTGGTATTGTATCCTCTGTCCTTCTTTTTAAACGTAAGTAAACAATATATGTATTTTTGTGTTTATCAATTTACTAGCTAGCTAGCTGGTTATTATAAAGCACCTCATAAAATACCATTAAATTGCCAAAAAATATAGGACGAATGTGGCCAGTCACTTTCTTTACTGGTGCAGGTGTTGGCTCAGCCTACGCCGATGCTCAGCGAATCTTTGATTCTGCCAAGACGCTAGGAGTATCTGCCAGTAAAACAACCAACAAATAAAGATATAGCTTGATTTTATTACATCGCCACAACCACCACCACCGCCAACATTACTACTACCACTACAATCTCTTTTAAATTGTTCTGAATATACTTCCAACTAGAGTTCACAATCCCTGTAGATCTGCCCTCTTAAGTATAAAAATTACTAGTGTTGCAGTTAGGATGTAGAATTTCACATATTAGAAACTGAGAACTCACAGAAAATGGTGCTGATAATTGATACATATATTTAGAGGTTTAATTGAAAACTATGATGATAAAGGACAGACCAAGATGGCAAAAACAGGCCATATGTGTGTATTTCATGTGCTGGATGGATGCGAGAAAAGAGAGAGATATATATAAAGGAACTAACTCTCTTGCCACCATATGATTGATGGATTGATTGCTAGAATAATACAAAACAGATCAGATAGAGGCACTTATGGATCCAGACCACTTCGGCATTGACCCCAGGCTACACAGAGAAGAAGAGATTAACAACAAAAGTTAGTTTATAAAATATTAAAAGCAACATAGATTTCTATATTCTCTATAGTAAAAAAAGCTGGATTACTTACTGGGGAATCCGCATGCAAGACACATTAAAATATAGAACATTATAAACAGAGAGAACCCCAGCGTCACCATTAGCTTTTGGTTTTTCCACCACATTGTGCGTCTCAGGGCAGTGCTTCTCTTCTGGAATGCAAATGCGGTGTTTGACAGGGCATCGGTTTTATCAACAAGAATTTCGATCCGATCTCCCCTTTCCAATACGCGTTCTGCAGACATAAAAATGAAATATAGCGCATATTGTGTCAATATTATCTGGTAAATCGCATTTGCATTTGACATTAAGAGCATTGGATATAATTCATTGGTCTTACCAATATTTTGCACCATAACGTCCTTAACTTGGGCTATTTCCCCACGGGCCTGGGCTATTGAATCGACTTCGGGATTCGAAGAGTAATATTGCTAATGGCAGCAAGTCGCATCATGAGGGTGAGTACAATATTATCACCCACAGGAACACCCAGGAAAACGCTTTATAATATACAAGGCAACTATTATTGCTTTTTGCAGGAGATATATATTTACCATTTTATGAGCAAGTGTGTCTGCAAACGAGCTCATCGCATAAGCTGGGAGCTTTGAGGAAAGCCTATCGCCATGTTTCTGCAAAAACTCTCTCTTTATATCTTCGAGGAATGCAAATGGGATTCTCCGGCCTATTCACATAGTTAAAATACCAGCTAAATACTGTGTGGCACATGGCAACCTTGGAAAATGTGATATAGTGTTCATAATAACTGCTATAACAATAATAATAACGCTAATAGCAGTTGTGGTAGTAGCGTTGGCTACAAGGCTAGGCTGACTTACCAAACCTGTTGTCGGCCATGCAGAGATACACAACCTCATTTTCGCAGATATAGTGGAATAGGTACCTGCCGCAGTATAAAGACGCAATATTAGATTCAATGGCTTTGATATAGTATCAACAATGAACAATAAAGGTTGGTTGTAGCTTACTCGTCATATACATAGGTAAGCTTAGAATCATTGGGAGGAATTTTGTCTAAAATGGCCTGAATGACTACAACATAAAACACATTTTGTTACATTGTCTAGTCCGCGTAATTTACCGCTTCAAAATTGCATTGTTACTTGAAGGAACAGATAGGGGAAATGTGAAAATGCATACTTTTTTCAAAGTCACCGGAAATCCGAGAATATTCAGCCAGAATAACAGGACGGTTAGCAACAAGAGAATATAAAATTCCAGAAGTGGCCATTAATTTGAAGAAGGAAAGGTATTATTGTTCGTTGGTTAAGCTTGGCAGCGAAGCTGAGTAAAAGTAAAAAGCAAGATCAAAACATGAAGGTGCAAAGCAGAAATAGACAGGGAGAAAGTAGTTATGGTTCGTGATTCTGATTTTAGAATTCTTTGCCAGAAAAGCCAACTGACAACTGGCAGGCTGCTATAAAGTCTTACACACAGCACGGGCAAGGCGTTTGTAAAAAGTGACGGACGAGCTGCGTTACAACACAAACGCCAAGGGGCCGCCCCCTTTGGACAGAAACACAGATACTTGCAAATTGTTGGAAACCACTACAGCTACAATTCTAGCCAAACAATAAAGCTAGACTAGACGCGCTCCCCAAAACTCAGCGCTGGCCAAGAAATATATGGCTGTTCAGGGCCTTGCATTCCTCTTCAAGCTCCTTGAGATGGATGACATTAATACCAGAATCTTCAAGCATACCCTTTCCTTTGCAATTTACAAAGTGGACAGGCTCCAGGACCGCGATGAATACCAGCTTGATCCCCGATTCGAGTATCCTCTCGGCACAGGGCTTGTTTCCAGATAGCCTTTTGGAACATGGCTCCATGGTGGTATAAACAGCCAAAGTATCGGGCAGGTTTCCCGCAGAATATCTATCCTGGCTGTAGAGCTTGTCAAGCGCGCACTGCTCCGCATGGGTATTTCCTGGAATTTCGCGCGAATATCCAACTGAGAGCACCTCTCCGTTAGCAGTGTCCGCTATGACAGCACCAACATTGTATGCTGTTTCGACTGGAACGCACTTCTTTGCCTGCTCGATGGCAAGATGCATGAATTCCAGGTCTATACAAACAAGGGCCATGAGGTATCGGTCAGTATGCATATAAGGCATTTTCCTAATCACTGCAGCCAACCCCTTCCAGCCTACCTTTGCCGCTCTTCACGTAACACTTGGGATCCATGATTACAAACTAAATTCAAAATGCATAAAGCAGGCCATGTGGCCAGCCCCCAATACTTATGGTTGCTACGTGACGATACGAGACTTATGGACAACCTTTTCAGGATCAAAGTCATGATCTTCGGTGACGTCACGGGCCTGGAACCTGCGGGCTCCCCAATTGCTTTGCCGCATTGTTGCTGCTGCCATGACTGTGCAGCAATACTGCCACGCCAGATCTGCCATAATCTCCTAAACACCATTCCCAACGCCATGTATTTTGAACTCTGCGCCTTTGGTGGCGGCTACGACAACATACGACGGCTGTGATGCCGATAGCAGAAGCACAAACCCCGTCACAAACAGCTATCTAATCTGATCGCGCATCTCTATTTTGTTTTCCTGTTTGAGCAATCATGCCAGTATCATGCCAAGCCTATTCAAAGGACGGGTCTGTCGACCTGCTGACCCTGGATAACACTAATGCGTGCATGAAGGTATGTATTGCTTCATATGGCGCGCGTATTGTCAACATCTTTGTCAACGATAAGAATGGGAATGTCCGAGACGTGTGTCTGGGGTTCGATAGCTATGAAGACCTGATACACTCGATTGGGAACATCGATGACCCCTACTTTGGCGCTGTGGTCGGCCGCACGGCTGGAAGGTATGCTTTAGACACTGCCGAGCAGCATGATCCAGGCAATAGCCGAGTGATAGCCACATGTATCTCTGCGCCCTTTGCTTTGTAGGATCCAGCCGTGCGATGATATCGCAATCGAAGCACGCCGCTGCCAGCTTCCAGAAACGAAGCCCGGAAAAGTCTGCCTTCACGGGGGCAAGGTTGGGTTTGACAAGAAGCTCTGGAGGGCCAAAATCAGGAGCCAAGATCCCCCATCGGTGCAGCTCCATCTTGAATCAAAAGACGGCGAGGAGGGCTACCCCTCAACACTCGAAACGTCTGTTGTGTACACTGTGACCGACGATGCCGAGCTCAAGCTGGAATACGAAGGCCGTGTCCTGGACGGGAGCCCAACCATCATCAGCCTGACAAACCATGTCTACTTTTCTTTATCCGGGCTAGAAGAGCCCACCATCCTCGACCACGTCGCAAACTTCCACTCATCCCAGTATCTACAGACAAATGCGATGCTTGTCCCGAACGGGGGTGTCGATTCGGTCAAAAACAAACCAGAGCTAGATTTCACCACGCCACAGAGGATCGGGGAACACATAGACAGCTTCCCAAAGGATACTTTAAGGGGGTATGACCACACCTTCGTGATCAAGCCAGAAGGCAAGTCTAATTCCCAATGCAAAGCAGCCAGTGGCGACGCCGAGCTGGTTGACGTAGGGTCCGTATGGTCGCCGCTTTCTGGTATACGGGTTACCATGAAGACAGACGAGCCCGGGTTTGTCTTTTATACGGGTAACTGGATCAGCCCTCGCTTGGTTGGGAAAAAGGGCCAGAGCTATGGCAACTATGCTGGCTTCGCCTTGGAGGCATCGCGCTTTCCCAACGCCATTCAGATCCCGCAGTGGAAAGAGCAGGTCGTGCTTTATCCTGGACAGCTGTACGCCCAGACAACCATTTACAAGTTCGATACCACAAGCTAGAAAGCCTACATGGTGCTTTGTTTTCCTTTATTACTGTGTCCCAGCTCAACTTGCCAAAGATTTGTATTTATTTTCATTTTTTAGTTACAAAGATGTCTGATTTCTGGGCTGCTTGTTGGCTATCCGCCAGCATTGGTCACACCGATGACTTCTTTGGGCATAGAAAATATACAAGCACCATCATAGACAGAAAGCCTATTTAAAATAAAAGCGACCAGCCTCATCTAACCAATACAGTGCTGCTATCTTGGATCCAATCAGATTTGTCAAGTCTGTCTTAGAAAATATTCAGACAAACAATGCATTTTCAAAGCCTTGCTCCTATTTTGTTTTCTACTTTCCTTCAAAAGCACCTCCTCCTCTCTTGGCATACCTAGTTTTTTGTCTAGAATTCCACCCCTATTCTTTTGAATTTGCTCGCTAAAATTGCTCCTGGCAATTTTACTTTCGCATGCCTTCAGCTTGTACTTTACATTTGTTGTTTGGCTTCAATTCAACAATTTATTTTTAGACAGCCCTGCTCTCGCAACAAGCAACCAAACACACGCATATATATATATATATATATATACTTGTACTTGTAACTAAATAATCGATGAGCATTACCAATAGCAACCGTAGAAACAGCGACAATAATGGCAACGGCTCCAAAGAGATCGCTGATCATGAAAAAGACCCTGAGCCAAACGAGCCTAAAACACTGCTGACCCAGGTAACCGACTTGGACGACGAAGACCTAGACGAACGGGCTGGTCTATTTTTGCATTCACGTTCAGACAATGCGGGAACAAAAACTCCGGCTGAACGCCAGCAACCACAGCCATTTTTCCAGCCAAAAAAGGTTTTCGGTGACATGCTCCAGGTCCAGTCAATGGTTGGTCGGCAGGAGTTGGAAGAAAGCACATCCTACAATGATGATAACGGCAAAAAGCCAGATAATAACCAGCAAAATCATCCACCACCACAATCACAATCACAACCTCCATTTTTATCATCATCGAAATCAGAAACTGACAAACTGTCTTCAACTGAATTGCGAACTATGACAAAATCATCAGCAGTTACCCTGGATTCAGGACTTACATCCCCTCCAACACTGAAGCCTCTTCCACCATCAATAGTACATGCTGTCTCAAACACAATAAGCACTCCAAGCAATTCCGAGCCAGAAAAGTCCGTTAATGATACTGCTGCTGCCTCTGGAGCAACTACTACAAGCGCCAAAACAAAAGCCCGGCCTGCTTCTGACTCCGTCAACTCTAACCCGCCAAACCCCAATTACAATGCAACCAAACTCAATGGAGCAGCAGATACTAGCACTGCCGCGCCCAACAGTGCTGCAAAGAATGGTGGTGGGCCATCATCGCTAAGCCTTGCAGAAACTAGCCAAGTAAACCAGACCCCCAAGGACCCTGAGCCCAAGGCCAAATCAGCTGTAGAGGAAACTAACGCTGCTCTGGGAAACTCGGATGCTGCATCAGTTAGATCATCTATCCAACAAAGACAGAGGGATGATGGTCTTGGCGGTGTTGTGGACACAGATAAATCAACCGTTCAAACCGTCATCGCAGAAAAGACGGGTTATTTTGATGAGCCAGTGGTGGCTTCTGATAGCTTGTCCAATGAAAATGGACCCAAATTTAACAAGTCACAACAACAACAACAGCAGCAGCAGCAGCAACAACAACAACAACAACAACCACCACCACCACAAACAGCACCATTAGCAGCAACACCCTTGTCACAGTCGCAACAACAGCGTCCTACACCCCGCAGTGTTTCATCACCAAGAATCCCAAATGTTGTTATTGAGGACCCTGGCCCTACTCCTCAAAAAACACCTAGTGAAAGCAACAACGATGATAACAGCAATGCTGGTGGGAATTCTACAATAAACTCAGTAAAAAGTTCTGTACCCACGCCTTCAGCGTTGGCAATGCAAAGGATGTTTCAGCAACGACCAAAATCATCGTTTTATTCTGATAGCCCATCAGAAGGCGATGTAGCAAGCCTTGTCAAGTCACGGTCAAAGTCCAAGCTAAGGATATTTGGATCAGATAGGCCAAGAAGTGTGGCAGACTACTCAAGTAATACTGATACAAACAATGATGGGAGATATATTTCAGACAATTCCAAGTCAGAAAGGCGGACAATGGTCAGCAGACTTCGTGGCAGAGAAAATGGTGCTGGTGGTGGGGGAGATGGAAGAGGAGGATCCAGAGGGTCCCGCAGGAGTATTATGATTAGCAGAGTTGGTGGTGCTGAAGGCGATGAAGACAACGAAGACTTTATTATCCGCAGATCATACCATTCAACCAGAAAGGACCAAGGCCTCGAAAATATCAATGAAGAAAACCAGGGCGATGCATCTAGTATTACCAGACCAAGCGCGGGAGAGGAGTTTGACGGCCAATCTACAACCAGTTATTTAGACTTTGCTGCTGCACGCACTTCCCAACCTCACGGCTCGTATCCACAAAGTCCTCGTAGAGAAAGTACCTCTTCAGGGCAAAACACAGTGATTGGGGGTAATAATGCCCATCCTAATAACGGTAATCTTAATGGTCAATCTGATATCGACTTCCACCAGTACCAGAACTCCCGTATAAGAAAGCCATCCGGAAGATACCATCCACAAACATTGCCACTATTGCAGCCACGACAGCATGGCCATAATCATAGTATGGGATGGCGTCGAAAAAGTGGACGTGCACCATCTTCCCATATGCCACCCAAAGACCCATCGCTCCGTGGCCCAAGCAGCGGAGATGAGTATGAGGATGAGTTCATGGACACGACCGAGCTAAGACCACGGCGTTCAAAGCCCCGCACAACAGGCCCAAACACTCCCTACGCAAAGAGTCGGAGGCATGTGCCCATAGCATCCCAAGACCCGGACAATTCTGACGGATCAGACGATCGCCAGCCACTACTGTTTCCACAGAGACGATACACAGATTCCAGAAGAAGGAAACAGAACCATATTATTCGACAAGTTCTTTATGGAGTGTTCATTACGATTTTCATGCTTTGTATTACATTCGTTATGATGCTAATGTACCACTTTACCAGCATCCCGCTGCGCGATGTCAAGGCAACAAGACTATCGGATATATTAGCAACCGACAAGGAGCTGATATTCAACCTAAGGGTGCGGGCAACCAATCGCAACATCCGGGATGTTATAATCGAGAGATCTAGCCTGAGTGTTTTTGCAGCATCGGTGAATATGAATAATACCAAACCCGACGATCCGGAAAAACCACCGCCACCAGACGATGGAGATGGAGGAAATAACAATAATACCACGCCGATTTTACATGTTTTAGGACCACTGGGCGGTGGTAGTGGTGACGGCAGCGGTGACAAGCCTAATAGGACAGAGCCAGCCATTGAGATTGGTACTATAAGTGTCCTGACCGATCCATTCCGATTCCGCATGGGAAGTCTTACAACAGAGCTGACTAGCACAGAAATGACCGAAATCAAGTTGGATTCGACCAATTCTAACGTAACTGGCACAAAGGAATGGTACGATATAATAACTGGGGTTTACGACATAACTGTGCGCGGAACACTAAAGTACACATTATGGCAGCATAAATACGATAACTGGATATGTGTGTACCAGCGGGTTGACCCGAGTACTGGAAAAGTAATCAGTAGAATATCCAGCAAAAGCGATCCAAAGCCTGTCAGTGGGATGGGATGTGATGAAAAAAGCGATGGAGGCGATGGTGATGACGACGATGACACCACCACCACCAATAATCATAATAATAGTGGTAGCAATGATGAGCCACTGGAATTCGAGTTGGTTCCGAAATTAATTGGCGTATGATTGATTCTGGTGGCATTTAATAAGGCCATTTGCTCGGTGTTTATATATAAACCCCCATGCATGGATGACTCTTGCAACCACTAACTGTATTACTAAGGAAGAGTGTTGTGTTAAGATGAATGACATACATTTGGATTGCTGTAGTAGTAAAATGCCATCTTATTACCACAAGAACACACACATAAACATACATAATCCACAACTCGGCTATTTATTATGTTTTCTAGCCTGTATCGTTTTTTACGGGAAAATCTTGCATTAATTCATATTCACACTACTATTTTTAATATGACCTCAGCGACAACAGAATTTTAGTATTAAAATTAAAATTAAAATATTTTTGGATTTATGAGTTGGTTTAAAGCTTAAAACAAACCAGCACCAAAACACCAACAAGCATTTATATTGACAGATGCTGTTTAGTCATTTGGGGGGGCGGTTTCAATATCAAGGATGCAACAATTATCTACCCAAAGCTACTGGTGATTTTGCAATTTGGTTTCCTGAGAAAAGCCATCCAGAATTTGTCTTGGGCAGCCTGGTCAACGCCCCAGTCATCGCAGTTAGTGAAGCCATTTGGTTGGAAGAGCATGTTGTGTATATATCCGAATTCACCCAGTGCGTGGTTAACCATCGGGGTATACCAGTATCCCCCACGCCTTTCTCTGAGGTCTGCGCCATCCAAGGTATTGAGACCAAAGTAGGGATGCAAGAACGGAGTGGTGCTCTCGCGTCTATAAACAGCGCCCAAATAGACCCAAATTTGGCCGCTACTCCAGAACCCTTGATACTCTGTAATGTTATGTTGGCTGTTATGATGGGCGGTTATTCGCATGTAGAAGTTAGGGTAAATGGCGGACCACTCAAAGTCCTGGTAGACAGCATAGCCAATCTTGGACTTGTCACTAGTCGATTCTCGAGCAACAATGGCGGAATCTTCAAATAGCGAGGAATTGTTCAGCGATGTTCGTGGCGGCGGAGATAATGGTGATAGATCGGACAGCGGGGCACTCTGAATGCCTGGTGAAACTATGGAGCTATTGGCCGTGTATTTGTTATTTTCCAAGTTGGAGTTGAAGGTAGCCCAGATTATTCTACCTGTGGTTCTGTTTAGCCGCTGGACGCCAAAATACCCGCTGTCCCAGCCATCTACAACCCACTCTGTCAGGTCCGGCGCTTCATTTGGGATAATCGATACACCGCTGCTTAGCTGAACAATGTTGCTTCCCAAAGATTCTGGCACGATCCATGACATCCTGGTGCTCAAAGCATTCGACTTTTTCGTAGACGGGAGGGATAGTTCTGACGTAGAGCTGGCCCCATCGGCACTGCTACCGACCACTGGTTCGCTACTACCTGAAGATTGATCCTGGGAATATTGAGTGGGAGCAGCTGTGGCACTTTCATGAAACAAAAGGCCTGTGGTCACGAGAACCAATAAAGCCGTGGTGACAAATGCGAGTTTAGTGGTGCAAAGCATCGTCATCGTGCGTCTCTGCTGTGTGGATGGGCAACCAAAATAAACCCAAGTATAGGTAGAAATTACGTAGTGGCTGCAGGAACTGGATATATTAAGGATACAGTAGATTGGAGGAACTATTACCGACTGATGAAGAATCAAATAGAAATTGAAGACGGGCAGAGAGAGAGAGAGAGAGAGAGAGAGAAGGGGAGGGAAATTGCATGTGCTTTTGCATAATATTATATATTCATGAACTCACGAGCATTGCGCCCATATATCCAAGGTTCCAGATAACTAATATCATGAATTTATGGTTGCTAGAGCAGCTGTTATGTCATAGCCGTGCTGGCCTGCCATACAGGCGTTTTGATCCCCAGACCTTGCCTCCTCACAAACGTTTGACGAGCTTCTTCTGCCCCAATGCAGGCAGACAAACCACCAGCGTGTATATACGGCTGTATTGCATTGACCCAGAGACTGGCAGCGCCGTATGTTGGCTACTGCAGCGCAATCTTTTATCAGATGCGCCCATTACTGCCCTCCTCAGCTACTGTGATGGCGGTAGTAGCAACAGAGAGGCGGTGCGGTGTGCTGAATGCCGACAACGCGGGCTCCTGCGCACCACAGCGCACACCCAGCACACAGAGCAAAGCTTGTTAGAGCAGTAATGGGTTGTACCAAGGACAGTGCCAAGGCCCGATTGCATCTGTAGCAGTGGGAAGCATGAAAGACTGTATAAAGGGCAGAGAACGGTGGGAAGGCAGGGGGTCGTGGTACAGCATGAAATTCCAGGGTTATTAGCTGGGACGGGCCCAGCAAGAATCCCATGGAAAATTACAAGTGGTCAATTTCAAATATTTCTATGTTAGGAAGTCTGTGGGTACCTATGATGACATCAGGCATAAGGGCGCAATCTGGACTTGGCGATAGCATTTTCATATATAAGGATCCCAGCACGTGCCTCTCCCTTAAAGCCTCTTCCTCCAGGCAGTGAAAGAAGCCGCCAAAGCGTCTATTGTATGGATCTGATGGCGTTCATAAGCCATTAGATACTACCAGCTAATACATGCATATTCATCGAACTTCCTGCCATACTACACAGATAATTAACCCGCATGAAACCGTCGGCAGCTTTGTCCAAGCAATCTGTGTGCGGCATTTGGATTATCAGGCATTATCGGAGATTGTTACATATTATCATCCTGGCCATGGTGTATGCCGATCCACGAAGCATCACTCTCCCGATTGTTGTCTCTACAACGAGCTCCGCAAACACACGCGCCCCCTTACCTCACCCCCCGTCTAGCCAGGATGGCCAGCTTGAGCTTGACACAGAATATCGCTCTGTGCCACACACCACCACTGACTGGCCACAGTCTTTGGTGCATTATCCATATCTTTTCTGTTTCTACACAATGGCCCGTGATTTACGCCGCAGCAATGCTGGCAGGGCTTCGAAGTAGACAATCGGGCGCCCATGGCTGTGGTGAGCAAATGGCACGCCCGCTCTTGCTTCAATAGTATGCCTGGACGACCAGCCTTTCTTTTTCTTGGGCTCTTGCGCAGCAGAGGCAGACGCAGGATCAGTTGCAACGACCATGACCGGGTCCCGGAGGCGTCGTTGGTATGGCTGGAAAATGGACACGCCTTCTCAGATAGGACACCAGCCCAGGATATTTGTGTGGCTAGAGCATCCAGCAGAGACATGCGCGCGCGCCAGATCTCGATGCAATTGGCGCCGGTTAAAGAAATGTGTAGAGAGGCTCGAACCCAACTTGTGGAGGTGCGATTAGTTGCACTAAAGCCTGATGCTGGGCCGCCAAGCGTTGCACAGGGTTGCATGGCGGGCAGAGAAAGAATAGTGCGGCGGGGTCAGAGATGTGATTGGCATTCACGTTTCATTATACCCCAGGAATCTTGCTTATACTGGGAGCCAGTGGAGGTCGCTTGGAAATACGAGCTAGGGTCTGGGCTGTGCGAAAAAGCTTTATTGCCTAGCTCATTGTGCAAAAAGTCCTCGCCGCTTTTCTACCCCCTCCCTTGCTATAAATATCGCCCAAAGTCCTCCGCTCTTCACCAATCTTTCTGCCACAAGCACAACCTGCCATTGCTCCAACCACCACTTTCATATAGTTTACATAACACACTCAGCTCTGGTTCAACTGTGGATCTTTGTTTACCTTGAACTGCTCTTTTCTTCCATTTATAATATAAATTATACCAAAAGTATTGCTGCTATGGACAACTCAGCATACCACCTCGTCACCTCCTTCTCGCTTCCCATGAATACCATATCAAGCTCGCTAAAGACCTCGGCAAACAGTATGCTCGCACCTCCCGCATTTGGTTTCAACGGAATGCTCCCCGAAAGCTCGCAAATTCTCACTACTGGAAATATCAGCGACGTGCCCGCTATCTCAACCATCAACCCTTGCACTATATCCTCTAGTTCAGGGGCAACAACGCTTGACCCTCAGGCCCTCCAGCAACAGCAGCAGTCCCTCTTTTATGGCAATCAAGACATAACAGGCAGCACCGTTACTCGCCACCGCTCGGACTCTGGATACTCCCTATCATCTACCAACGACTACAAGGTCTTCCGGCCGCGCAGCCTGAGCAGTGGCAGCGAGTTTAGTCTGACCAATGGTAATACGAGCTTCGGCCACTATGGGAATTTCAGCCAAAGCTTCAGCAACGACGAAAATATGGTCAAGACTCACAGCGGCGCCAACAACAGCGAGTCCAATGGTCGGGGATCATGCTCCTCAACGTCCGGGTCCCAGGGCGCGGGATCCAAGCGCTCAAGCAGCTCAAAAGATAGCAAACAAAACGGATCCAACAAGCGCAGGCAATCCACAGGCTCAGCTGGGCCCAACAAGGGGTCCAACGGCGGGGACGAGGATTCTGACGAACGCAGGCGTCGCTTCCTAGAACGCAATAGAATAGCAGCATCCAAATGCAGACAAAAGAAAAAGCAGTGGGTTAAAGAGCTCGAGCAAAGGGCGGAAGAGGCCACAATACAGAACCACAATCTTCACACGGCTGTTGCCCAGCTAAAGGAGGAGATCCTTGCCCTCAAGAGCCAGCTGATCGCCCATAGAAACTGTAATTGCTCAATGATCCAGCAGTTTATGCAATCAACCCTAAACCCCCAGGCAGACGGTGTTAGTGCAAACCCAGCTGCCACGTCGGTTGTGATGCCAGGTCATTCTGCATCCGTAATTCCCAACCCAGCTATTTTGGATCCACAACAGCAGCACCACCACCAGCAGCCACCCGAATTGCAGCAAGCACAAATAACCATCGATCCCGCCGCTGTAGCGGCAGCAGCAGCAACAACAAACATCCAGCCATTTGTCCCCAAGGCTCAGTAACAAAATCGTAACCAAGCGGCCCATGTGCTTTTGTGATATAAATATAAATATATATATATATATTCTCGATACATCGTGTAAATTCCTTTGAGATTTAACTTTGCAGTTCCCAACTGTGCGTGTATGTATGCGCCATGAATGCATACCGCACGACTAGCATTTATAGTATTAACAGCCGTCGTTGTATGTCTATGTACTTTTTGTTTTTATATTATCATTTTTGTGTTTAACATTACTTTTATCTATCACTACTATTTTTTTGCTTTTTTAAATCCTCCCAACCTTTAAAAGGTTAACACATACATATTTCTCACACTCTTGAAAAACAACTACAAAATAAATACCTATTACATTGCTAGCCTTTTTCCTTATTTTCATATTTATAAATATACTTTTTTTCAGTATAAAATTGGTTTATATTATAAACTTCTCAATAGCTTTGATTTTGAAACACAAATATGCAACTGAAATCAATATGCTTTTGGTGATAAATAATGTTGACTATGTATAATGTTTGTTTGCTAGCCCTATTATTACTATGCTGTGTTAGATGCAATTTACCAAAGCACTATAAAAGCGCCTTAAATGGTATATCACTGATAAAGTGAGCTGGTTAATGCACCCAAAGCACTGCACAAAATCAACCTATATTTATTGTGATTATTGTCAGGATTGTGCTTGTTTAATACCATATACTAATATATAGAAGATCGTTCTAGGTCGTTTTTTAAAGAATCCCTTACTATATGGATCATAATTTTTGAAGGGTGAATTTTGGGGACCAGTGATTATAGGGGAATCACAGCCAAATGGGTGTCCAGTTTTACTAGTGAACTTTCACCCTTCAAAAATTATTACCCATATGGCAAGCAGTTCTCCACCAAAAGGAAACATACAGATACACCCACACATTCCCTGCAAATCAGCCCCATAAGCCGTATATTTTAACTGAAGCCCCAGAGCGATGATTGGTTGGCATCCAGAGGAATATCCTAGTGTCCCTTTAGAGGCGACTACTCTGCCATATAAGCTAGTAGTACAGGTCTGCGATAAAAGCCATGGGTTTTGGTCTTTTGACCACAGGACGGAATTTAGCGCGTGTGCCTAAACATACACAAATGTGTTATCATCTGTATCTCTGCAAAATAAACCAATGCCAAAAACACTCAGCGTTTTCATTGTGCTTAATCACAGCTCTCCTTGTTTTAAGTCATGATATAGCCCTTTTAGCACTCAAAAAAGGGGAAGGTGCCTAGAACGACAATATGGGTGTATTTTCTCTATATTCCTCTCTCTCTCTCTCTGTCTCTCAGTCTCACTCATGGGTTAGGGTAGATTATGCTAACACAAAAGTACCGCAATACCAGAAACAAAATAACGGAGCTAAATATGATAACATCTAGGGCGGAAGCGCCCATATTTGTATGCGTGTTAGCAGTAACACGGTATTAGAACAATAATACCAGAACAATGCTCAAATTCAGCCTTGTTTCAGTCTTGGTGATATGTTATTGAAAGTGGGGACTTTGCCTCATGGTAGTTTGCGTGAGCATAATGCTGAGCAAACTGTGGTATCTTGTTAAAATGCAGGGGTAGCAAGGCCACACTAGAGTGCTTGATACCATTTGGGTCACAGGAATTCACAACAAGCACGGTGTGAAAATCCCAGCTCTATGATTGGTGTACAAGGGAGCTCGGTTGGGGGAAAGTATACAGCCAAACTGGGCGATGCTAGGAGTTTGTTATGTGTGAAAGCTGATAGATCGGGCAGGACGACGAAAAAGAATGGAGGAAGGCAGTGTAAAAATCGATGCAAAAGGGTCAAGCCCACCACTCACTATGATGTCCACTGCAGAGGGCGGATCCGTTAGTTATTGGCTGCACCAATGGTGTGAGCACACTTGTTATTGCTGTGTTAGTAAATAGCAAAAATAATACTGGTGCTGCTAGTGAGTGCTGGTACTAGCATTGCAGTGGCTGTGAGTTTCGTGTACTATAAATTTGCCCAAGGTTCCTGCTACACTCTGCGGATTTTTGCTTGTCCTCTTCATCCATCCATTTGATTTGTTTTAGATCCCCAGATCTTTACCATATTTTCTTTTTTCCTCTGTACCAGTTCTTGTTCTTTTCTTTATTGTTATATACATACATTTACTAGTATTCCTTCATTTTCAATATGAGCTACAAAGTTGGTAAGTCCCCTCTTCCCATCGTCCGGCGTTCACTTGTACGGCAGCCGTCTGTGACTTTCTCCCAAGAAATTTACTAATCTAACAACAAATATTTTTTTTCATGAAATGTTCTTTTTCAATAGCCGATATTAGCCTTGCCGAGTGGGGTCGCAAAGACATCGAGCTCTCCGAGAACGAGATGCCCGGTCTCATGTACCTCCGTGAGAAATATGGCCCTTCCCAGCCTCTTAAGGGTGCACGTATTGCTGGCTGCTTGCACATGACTATTCAGACCGCCGTTTTGATCGAAACATTGGTTGCCCTTGGTGCTGAAGTCTCCTGGAGTTCTTGCAACATCTTCTCTACTCAGGACCATGCTGCCGCTGCTATTGCCAAGACTGGTGTTCCTGTCTTTGCCTGGAAGGGTGAGACCGACGAGGAATACTTGTGGTGCATTGATCAGACCATCTTTGCCTTCAAGGACAACAAGCCCCTCAACATGATCCTTGATGACGGTGGTGATTTGACCAACCTCGTCCACGACAAGTACCCAGAACTCTTGAAGGACGTTAAGGGTATCAGTGAAGAAACTACCACTGGTGTCCACCACTTGTACCAGATGCTGAAGGATGGCAAGCTCAAGGTCCCCGCCATCAACGTCAACGACTCTGTTACTAAGAGCAAGTTCGACAACTTGTATGGTTGCCGCGAATCTCTCATCGACGGTATCAAGCGTGCCACCGATGTCATGATTGCCGGTAAGGTCGCTGTTGTTGCTGGTTACGGCGATGTCGGCAAGGGTTGCGCTGTCGCTCTCCGTGGAATGGGTGCTCGTGTCATTGTCACCGAGATAGACCCCATCAACGCTCTCCAGGCTGCCATGGAGGGATACGAAGTCACCACCATGGAAGAGGCCGTCAAGGAAGCCAACATCTTTGTCACCACAACTGGTAACCGCGACATCATCACTGGCGCCCACTTGCTTGAAATGAAGGAAGATGCCATTGTCTGCAACATTGGCCACTTTGATATCGAGATCGACGTTACCTGGCTGAAGGCCAACGCCAAGGAGCACGTCAACATCAAGACGGGTGTCGACCGCTTCCTCATGCCCAACGGTCGCCATGTCATCCTCCTCGCCGAGGGTCGTCTTGTCAACCTTGCCTGCGCTACTGGCCATCCCAGCTTCGTTATGAGCAACTCGTTCAGCAACCAGGTCTTGGCCCAGATCGCTTTGTGGACCAACCCTGATGCCTACCCTCTTGGCGTACACATGCTTCCCAAGAAGCTCGACGAAGAGGTTGCCTTCTCTCACCTCTCCAAGCTTGGCGTCAAGCTTACCAAGCTTACTCCCGCCCAGGCCGAGTACCTTCACCTCAACCCCGAGGGTCCCTACAAGCCTGACCACTACCGTTACTAAGCACCTCATACATGCCATTTCTTTTTCCTCATTGTTGCCCCTTTTATAAAATAACTTGTTTCATTTGATCATGTCTAGCTATTTATATGCCAACATTCTTATAATAAGTTGTCAATAGTAGCAAAGGTATATTAGTATTTATCACTGTTGTTGACTGGTTGTCTTTTAAATGAGTTACGTTATGAAAGTGTGCTATTCGATATTTATGTTTTATATACTATAAATATAGCTGGCAAAGCTACGTTGGATTTGTTGAGATACAATTCATATATTTATCCATTCATTTTGCTTTGATTGCCCCTATGATCATTGGCCACCAAAATTTACCCTTCAAAAATTATTACCCATATAGCCCTGGCTTATAGCGCCATAGTTATTTTATTTTCATCACTTATTCTATTTTCCCCATAAGCTGTATAGCAAACTTTTATGGTTTACTGTTTTTACTTTAGAAATATAACTATATATATATTTATATATTTTACTGTCTCACATAGTCGCAGAAGCTTCAAAATTTTGAACAATGACAACATCTAGTGTGCCCAAAAAATCCAACGATTCCTTTAGGGACAAGGACAAGCCTACACAAGTCCGACTGAGTAACATAATTGCAGCAAAGGGTATATATTTGAATAATTTAGTCTAGCTAGCTTTTACTGCCCCTGCCTTTAGCAGTTTCCTAACAAAATGATTGTGCATTGATTGTGTTTATAGCTGTTGCTGATGCTGTTCGTACTAGTCTTGGTCCCAGAGGAATGGACAAGATGATCGAGACTGGAAAGAAGGAAGTTGTTGTATCAAATGATGGAGCTACGATTCTCAAGAACATGTCAGTAATGCACCCAGCAGCTCGCATGGTAAGATACAGTATTTCAAATATATATATCACTGAATTTATAGCCACGATCTCTACTAAATAGCAATGTCAACTCTTTGATTACAAATAAGCTTGTCGACCTTTCAGCAGCCCAAGATGTTGAAGCTGGAGATGGAACAACCTCTGTTGTAGTCATTGCTGGAAGCCTTTTGGCTGCTGCAGAAAAGCTCCTCAACAAAGGAATCCATCCTACCCAAATTGCTGAAGGATTCCAACATGCTGCCATAGAGGCTGTCAAGGCTCTAGAAGATATTTCGATCCCAATCAGCCTTGACCAACGTGAATCACTGCTAAAGAGTGCCTCAACTTCACTCAACTCCAAAATTGTATCCCAATACTCAGCAACTCTATCCCCTATTGCAGTTGATTCTGTTCTCCAAGTAACTGACCTTGATACTGACAACAATGTTGACATCTCTGATATCCGTATAGTCAAGAAGCTTGGTGGCACCATTGAGGATACTCAGCTTATATCTGGTCTTTTGTTGAACCAGAATGTGGTTACTTCTGCAGGCGGACCTAGCAGAATTGAGAAGGCAAAGATTGGTCTTATTCAATTCCAGCTTTCCCCACCAAAGCCAGACATGGAGAACCAGATTGTTGTCAATGACTATAGGCAGATGGACCGCATCCTAAAGGAGGAACGAAACTACTTACTGAATTTGGTCAAAAAAATCAAGAAGGCTGGGTGCAATGTACTCCTTATCCAGAAATCCATACTTCGTGATGCTGTGAACACACTTTCTCTCCACTTCCTCAGCAAGCTCAAGATCATGGTCATCAAAGATATCGAGCGTGATGAGATTGAACATATCTGCAAGAGTACTGGCTGTAAGCCCATTGCAGACATTGAATCATTCTCTGAGGACAAGCTTGGCTATGCAGATCTCATCGAGGAATACGAATCAAATGGCTCACGTATAGTTCAGATCAGTGGAATAAAGACTACCAGCAGAACAGCCTCAGTTCTAGTCAGAGGTGCAAACAATCTTATCTTGGACGAAGCTGAGCGCTCGCTGCATGATGCCTTGTGTGTTATCAGATGCCTGGTCAAAAAGCGTGCACTTATACCAGGAGGAGGAGCTCCTGAGATCCACATTGCTCGTCACTTAATGGACAAAGCAAAGACCCAGAAAGGCTTTCAGGGCATATGCTTCCATGCCTTTGCTGAGGCACTCGAAATAATCCCAACTACTCTTGCTGAAAACTCTGGACTCAACCCTATTGCCATTGTTACTGAGCTGCGCAACATGCATGCAAAGGGGCATCTTCACTCTGGAATCAATGTTCGCAAGGTAAGTCATATGCCAATGTCTCTGTATATCCCATGCTAGAACTAAAGGATCAAGTAGATAAAACAATGTATGGTTTTTTAATACAGGGTCGCATTTCTGACATTTTGAAGGAGAATGTAGTCCAACCCCTCCTTGTTTCGACCAGCTCCATTGAACTTGCAACTGAGACTGTCAGGATGTTGCTCAAGATTGATGACATTGTAAGGCACATATTATATATATATATGATTATACTATACTGTATACTTATACCCCTATTAATACTCTACTTATTTCTCATATATGATAGGTCCAATCTCGTTAAAACTGATGGTTATCACTTTATATACTTGCCATAGGCACCAAAAGCAATATTGTTGGTATCTGCTTGTGTAGCAGAGAGAGAGGGACCAGAGGTGTCCCTATTATGATGACCATTACATCCATTATTAATAATAAAATATTTTATTTATATAATCAAAAACATTAGCAAAATTTGATCTTTTTACTTATACCCACGCTCTATCCTTATATTTAGTTTATTAATAAACTCTTAATAAAGTATTTCTTTAAACACTTTGAATTACTGTGGCCAAACTTTTGGTACAATACATATTGATTGTTTTAAAGGAAATAACTAGTGATATTTTGGGGACTGATGATTATAGGTGTATTTCCAGCCAAATGGATGTCTAATTTTACTAGTAAACTTTCACCCTTCAAAAATAATCGCACATATCTTTGATGGTAGATCAATTCCCATAACAACATTTGAATATATGATTTTTTGGGATTTGAAAGATTAATAAGCTGTAATTTTTTGCTCTTTTTCCAAAAATTGTTTTTTTGGATCTTGATCAAGCAAAACCAGCTTATCTTCAATACCCTGTTATAGATCAAACATATATCATATAAACCAAATCCATATTGTATTGACACACAGCCTATTTTTGGTGATAAAATGGCAAAGGCATTCAAAGCCCAGACTTATGGTGAAAGAGCCCAGGCACACCACCACACACTCGTAAGGACCCTGTTTGGGATCATGGAGGAAAAGAAAACCAACTTGTCACTTGCTGCTGATATCAACACGAAGGCCGAGTTGCTGGAGATTGCGGATAAGGTTGGTCCCTATATTTGTGTCCTAAAGGTATGTATCTAATAAATAGGTCAAGTAAACATTTGAACTATCCTTCTTGGCTGCTACACACACATATATATATACACCACAAATATTTGTAAGCGTGGACTAGTATACTTAAGAGCAGGTTTATCCATACATGAGATACTAAAGTAGCATTATTGTTTATAATCAAATCAAATATACATAGACTCATATTGATGTCATTGCAGACTTTGATCAAGATCTAGTAGACCGCCTGGTCGCCCTATCAAAGAAGCACAACTTTTTGATATTCGAGGATCGCAAGTTTGCGGATATTGGCAATACTGTCAAACTTCAGTATGGGGGTGGGGTTTATAAGATTGCTAGCTGGGCACATATTACCAATTGCCATATAATTCCTGGCGAAGGGATTATTAGCGGACTTAAAGAGGTCGGAAAGCCACTTGATAGAGGCCTGTTGCTTCTAGCCGAGATGTCTAGCAAGGGATCGTTAGCAGTTGGCTCCTACACCGATAAGAATGTCGAACTGGCCAAGAAGCACAAAGATTTTGTATTTGGGTTCATTGGATCGCGCACATTTTCTGATGAAGAGCACGACTTTGTTACCATGACACCTGGGGTCAACCTTGTTTCTGGAAACGACAGCCTGGGCCAACAGTTTAGAACTCCCGAGCATATCATTTGTGAAAACGGTAGTGACATTATTATTGTTGGTCGTGGAATCTATGCTCAAGAGGGAGTTCAGCCAGAAGAATTGGCTGAAAAATACCGCAAGGCAGGCTGGGATGCATACCTCAAGAGAATCCAATAGGGTAGATTGCCATACTTGCAAACATATACTTGTCTTTTTTGATTAATGGATGCATTTACATTTAGTCAAAGTTCACTTGCGATCAGTCATGAAATAGCTGTGTGTGTGTGGAGAGAGAGGGTCTAAACATTTATCTTATAAAACAACCCACAGGCTGTAAAGTATTAGTGTGTATAATACCAGTAGTGTATCTTAGATTACTACTATTTTAAATTATATACACTTGATATCACACCCCATTCATTAATAAAAGTACTACACGTATACAGCTACTTTAGAGTATCAGTAAATATTGAATATTTTGAAAAAGTGCAAAAGCAAGTTGGAATTCCTAATGACTCTTGGTTCAGTTTGCTAGTAACCCTACCACAAACATGAGTGTCCGACAGTTAATATCATTACTTGGCAGAACTCTCAATAAAATATAGAAGCAATGTCTATAGTAAACTCCATTTTAGTTCAACACTTTGTGATTTTTAGCCATTTAATACATATAATAAAAACATGAGATTAAAAAATAAAACATGTAGTCTATATTGGTTTTTACGAGGTGTATGAACGCTCTATTCCGCCACCGCATCCTCCATTCTGCCAGCCTTGGCAGCCAATCTATGGCGCTTCTTATCGAGCTCGGTATAGTACAATAATTGGGAGAGGAAGAAGAAATCGATAAAGACAGAGCCAGCAGGGCCAATTATGAAGGGGCGGGATGAACGAATATAGTCATCAGGGGCAGTTGGATATTGTAGGGCAATTGATATGCAGTTTGTCACATTGCCACTGAATATGGTCAAGAAGGTCATGAATGACACACCAGAAACAGACTTGCGCTTGTAGTTTTTGTAAGCTTGTGGTATGCGGGACGACCAGTACATAATATTACAAAGCCATCCAAACATCTGTCCGATATACTCGCGGTTATACTCGACGTAGTTGGTGATGGCCTTGCTATGTGTGAGTATGTATATCACCACTGTGATTATAGTTGCAGCTGTAGCTAAAGCAATGCTGAGCTTTGTCCTAAATATGGTAAAATGAAATGGGTGATTAGTAGGATGCCTTGGATTTGCGAGTTGATGAACAAAATATGACCGAGCCTATGAGCACACATGTGTCCTCTATACTCACATCTTTTTATGAATCACTGATAGCGATAAAGGCGCAGTAGAGCAGTCACTGTTAACGGAATTCATGGAATGGGTGGAGTAAGATGGGGAGCTTGCCATCAGCGGAGAAGTCTCGGTAGTGACCGCTGTGGCTTGTACCATTTCCGACCGGGGCTGGGAGGCCTTTTGTGGCTGCTCTCCCTTAAACACAACCGATGAAATGTTGGAAATAGCACTGAGGCCCAGATAGTCGTAGTAAGCCCATTGGAAAAATATGACAATGTCAACAAGAATGAAGTAAGTTCCAAGACATATTTGGTACCACAACTGGTGGGCAAGAATAAGTCCAGCCAGGCTAAAGGAATCGCCTAATTAAACAAAGTGCATAGGCAGAATGAGCTGTAAGTTTGTGGGGACAAACAGGAAATGACAGGCAGAATCCATTTATGAACAATAATAAGGTAGCGGGGACAATAGGGGGGCATAAAACACACAAAGGGCCGCATAACAAAGGAAAAAATAGGGATAGATACATACCTAGAACCCACTGCAAAACAAAGTACAGGCTAATCCCCTCGGTGGTTTTTAAGCGAGCATTTTTAAATATCTGAGGAAGAAGAGCCGAGACCCAGCAAAGTATGGAGAGCAGGCCAAACAGCGTCCCAAAGACTTGAGTATATTCGTATATGCATGTGTGTAGGAGCATTGAAGCCCAATGGATGGGGTATTTGCCGTCCTTTGCAGGACACTCTAGAGACATGTCAGAATAGCAGCAGCGTGGTGGCTATATATACGGATGATGTAATGGGTGGTGTTCAAGCTTTCAGAGCAAAATGGATATATAAATGCAAATTGTTGTGGCCTGGCTGTGCTGGCAAAGGAAAATGAGAAAAAGCGAGAGAAAAGTGATGAGTTAAAGCAACTGGCAAATGGAGGATAAAAAGGGGGTTAAATCTCTAAAACTGGAGGCGATGAATGTACAACCGGATATAAACGAAAAGCGTCATAGAGCGCTCATGTGGGAAAATGTGCGGAAGATCACTTTGGAGGAATCCTCGCGGTTAGACTAGTGACTAACTTTCTGCCAATGCCCAGCCAAAAAAACCCTTGTTTGTGCCAAACTAGGAACTGCACCACTCGACACGCGCACTTTCCCAGCCAAAGAGTGCCAGCTGTTAATCATTTGACCGAGCTGTAAGGCATACTACTACAAGGCTGCCCTATATGTGTGTCTGCTGACCCTATCAAGCCGTATGCTAGTAGCGCAGCGCACCCTCGCATCTTTAGATCTAGGCTCAGGTCCCACACTATCATTGGAACCGGCCATTCCGACCCCCATTCATTCGCCAATAACCCATGTCAAGATAAGATCGTCAACATCTTTGCCTTTGTTTATTACAATAAAGAATTTCAAAAATGCCTTCGCAATTAAATAATGCCAGTGGTGGGGCCACCGCCAAAGCTTCTTCTGGCGCTGCCTGTCCTTTACCACGCCATGCGGCGACGCAGACGGTTTATCTTGATTAGCCTGCGCTTGTAACCCGTCATGAGCCATTTTCTCTCGTTCTCCTTCTGGATCTCCTGCAACCGCCATTCAGGGCACTTGGAAACCATGCCTATGAATACAGGGTTGCAGTCGAACCTTTTTGCTAGCCGGCTCCTAGTCCAGTGGGCTGGATCCTCGTTTCTCAGGCGTCTGATTTCTTGCACGTCGCTTGCGGTTAGGTGTTTCTTGTTTTGGACCATGGGGCCTATGGCTGGTGGCAGATCCTCCTCTTTGACCGCCTCGTATGTCTTTGCGTCTGGAACCCGTGATACGAACAAGCTGCCATCGTTTAGTGTCTTTGTGATAGGGCCGAAGATGCCATTTCCTGCCGTTGCGGCTTTTGAGGCTGAGCTCGATAAATGTCTTAATGTGCTTGGCTGGCAAATTTTGAATGCGGTCGTGATTCTGGAAAACATTCTGTTCTGAATCTAGGGTATTTTTGAAAGATCTATAGAGACCCGAATTATAGAATATTAAGCGAGAAACAAGGAAAAGAGTTTGTTTCTAATGCGAAGCCTTTGTGGGCAATGCTTTTATCTATCTGTGAAAAACGCAATAGCATTGCCCCCTCACTTTGACCCTCGCCTCACTGCTTGAACAGTTGATTAGTGCTCCCACAAAGTTTATCAGACCCATTCATTGGCATTGGCCTGGTTGCCCAACAAAACACACGTTCAGTTTTATTGGTGATCAAAGTCGCCACCACTCAAGCCCATTTATTTGGCTGCGATGCTTGCACCTCTCTAGCCTTCTCGCCTCTCTGTGTTCTGTAGTATATTGGCCCATTGTGATATCACTGACCAAGGGGTCGGATTTTTCTCAAAGTTTTCTCAATCTCTCGCTTGTACATTTTTACGTTATTTTCTTACTGTTGCTATCGCATAGCGGACATATCATATACACTTCGTCCCAACATCGTGCCCTATACAAAAACCACCACAAAACACCCTAACTAGCAATGCGCAACCTGTCGATAGTCTGTGGCTCTTCCCACAAGGAACTCGGTGCCAAAATTGCCGAAATTCTAGGCGTCCACACCGCCGAATGCAAGCTCGGAAAATTTTCAAACCAAGAGAGCAGCGTTGAGATCAAGCACTCTGTTCGCGATAAGCATGTATATCTCATTCAGTCTGGTTGCGGGCATGTCAACGACAACCTTATCGAACTGCTTATTTTGATCCAGGCTTGCCGTATGGGCAGCGCAAAGAAGATCAGCGTTGTTTTGCCTCTATTCCCATATTCTCGCCAGTCTGATAGGCTCCAAAAGAAGAGACTTATGACCACTACACACTCCAACAATGCCTCGACTTCCTCGGTTCAGTCACCAACATCCCTTACCAACGGCGATGCAACATCGTCCAAGCTCAATGGTAATGCTCATGAAAAGTTAAACGGCTTAGCTTCTCCGCCCACCAACGGCACCAGTATCGTAAGTGGCGGCAGGTATATGTTCCATTCGACTTCACACGACTCTGGATACAAGCAATGGTGCGCCAGACCCGGCACCCTTGTTGCCCGGTTGATCCAAGAGGCTGGCGCCAACCACCTAATTACCATGGACCTCCACCATCCACAGTACCAGAGCTTCTTTGACATCCCTCTGGATCAGATTTATGCAGAGCCCTGCATCATTCGCTTCATTCGATCAGAGATCAGTTTCTGGCGCTCCGCAATTGTAGTTTCCCCCGATGCTGGTGGTGCCAAGCGGGCCACCTCGGTAGCAAACCAGCTTGGGCTTGAGTTTGCCTTGATTCACCGCGAACACCGTGATAACGACAGCGAGTGCACCGGCCTTGTTGGCGAAGTAACCAACCGCCCTGTCATTATTATTGATGACCTGATCGATACTGCAGACACAGTGTGCATGGCCGCCAATATTCTTAAACACCATGGAGCCACACGGATCTGCGCAATTGCCACCCATGGGATATTTTCCAAGAATGCCATGGAGAATCTCAACAACTCACCGATTGAGATGATTGCGTGCACAAACACAGTTCCTCAGGAGGAGTTCAGGGCCCAGTGTCCAGTCCTGAAGACTATCGATATTTCTGGAATTCTTGCTGAGGCTGTCCGTCGAACCTTCTTTGGCGAATCTTTGTCTCACCTGTTTATTCATGAAAAGCTATTCTAAACACACATATCAGCTCCGCCATTACCACCATTACGCCTATCATTATACTATTCGCATTATACAGTTATATTTGTGCCTCATTTTTGTTGTTGTTTTCTTTAAAGCTATTCCAATATGCTTCAAATAGACCTATCATTCTAAAGACCAAACCTCAGGCTTACCAGTCAATGCCAATAATAGCTGTACATCATAATGGGTTAATTTTTTTGTATAACCAAAAAGTATAAAAGCACTGTAGTCAGTCCTAGTGTGCCCATAACACCACCATGAATGTGATTTTAACGATTTAAATCGCCTACTGACTGAGCAGTGTTGAAAGGAACTAATTTTTATAACCTTTTATTTTGAAAACCTACGCTTTGTATGCCAAGAAACATTCTATATTATTGACAAAAGATACACCCTAAACACACCTAAATCTCCGCACGATATCAGAAAACAGCACCCTATAATTCTTGCAACAATCACATTTAGAGATTCATTATTACTTCAACTCCAACACACAAACCATTCACGCATCAGCCATATTTGATCGATTGTAATACTGCACACACACACACACACACACACACAACCCCACATCTTCGTATAAATAAACTAACAAGGAGATAAACACTAAAACAAAATCATGGCTGAAGCTATCAAGGAAAATGGCATTCCGTTTTATCAGTCAATCTTAAAGAATATAACCAGCAGTTTCTATAACCTTTCGGTACAAATCCTCAAAAGAGGGCCAATTCCAAAGCATATCGCGATAATAATGGATGGAAATCGGCGATACGCGCGCAGCAGGAATCTACCCGCTACACAAGGACATTACTCTGGATTCGAAGGACTAAACGTCGTAAGCTATAATATTTATTGCAATCGTGTTTTCGATGATGATATATATATATATATGTGTTTGTTATTTGGAAACAATATGCTGAGAAATTATCGTACAATAATTTGTATAGATAATGGAAAGCTGTATGGACCTTGGAATCAAAGTTCTTTCGGTATACGCATTTAGTATTGGGAACTTCAACCGGCCAAAAGAAGAGGTTGAAGCATTGATGAAGCTATTTAAAGAAAAGCTGTTATATATGATGAGTAGCAGGTAATGGGTGCAAACATATGTATACATCCATGTATCTATGACAGTTATGTATTGATATACTTGGCTTCGTTGCAAGATGTTCATGGCGGTAAACTTTTTATCTAATGATAACTATAGCGAATTAGTAAAGAAATACCAAGTTCGGATACGAGTCATTGGCAACCTGGGACTCTTGTCGAATGAGCTAAGAGAACTATCAATCGAAGCAATAGAAATGACCAAGAACCACACCGGGTAACTATTTCCACCAGATTTATCAAGGTTGAGCTCGAATCCATAATGCTGACAACCAATTCACACGCCAATGTAATATGAATAAATATACATAATAGTCCGGTTATCAACATATGCCTTCCGTATGGCTCAACGGATGAAATTACAACGGCTATTAGAACAGTCGTTGAAAAAGCCACTGATGGCAAAATATCAACAAAGTAAGCGCCAACTCATTATTAGCCTGTCTGGCTATATTACAGCAAATATACCGACTTTTATTTACAGCTAATGTATGCAGTTCACAAATACACATGACCAAAATATCTGACATCTTTTGGTGGCGCGAATTATTATAATATAGCGATATCGACGAAGAATGCATAAATAGACACATGTTCACAGGCGACTTACCAGAAGTCGACATTCTAATAAGAACATCTGGAGAGATTCGCCTAAGTGATTACTTTATGTGGCAGGTATGCATATCTGTAATACAGTTAAACCACTGGTTATCATATAAGCTATATTTACTACAACTACTACTACTAAATCTATCTGAGCTAAAAACGGTCCTCTATTGATATTTACTTTTAGACATCGAATAATAGCCTTATCAAATTCACTCGTGTGATGTGGCCAGAATATAGGTTCATAAATTTAGCTGTGGCTATACTTGAATGGCAAATATCATATAATCAAATACAGGCAAGTCATTTTATTATTTCTATTAAAAGGGATTTATTTTCCTGCTCCTCTCTCGCTTTCTCATGATCAGAAGCCACACACATCTTTGACGCTCTCTCCCGTATGCATATATATATATATATATATCTTTCTCAACATGTATATATTTAGCTAAATCAAAATAGTTCGTGACTAACACATGACCTTTATTTATATTCCATATCCTACTTTCTACTCTGTCTATATATACAGTCCATCAAGAAGCAAAGCGAAGATATCAGAAGGTCTCAAATCAACACCTGTGTCCTAGAAACACCCAGTATACGCCACTAGGGTTGACAGCACATACACTAACGTGACCTCTTACTTAGGTATCACACCCCCTCTCATACATTCTAGAAATACTTAACACGTGTTGGTTTGATCTGGCTGGTGAATCAACTCCACGTACGCCTCTACTTTCTTTAGACAAAGATTTAAATCTTTCTTCTGCCACGCCAGCAGCAACTTGTGTTTCAAAGATCACAAATAAATACACTTTCAACACAAGTGAAGGATATATAAATTTAAGCTTTGCATGTGATGATGATTCCCCAAGCTGACACCGAACCTGGCAACAGCAATAAATGTAATAATAATTGTGGAATTTACCAGTTTCCATTTTAGGTCAATTATTAAAGAATAATCTTAATTGCATTCAAAGCTGAACACATTCCAGGCATCAGATATATTTATAGCGCAAACAAATGTATTACAAGGAGATGGAAAGCTACTACTACTACTACTACTACTACTACAGCAACTACGAAATTGGCATTTTATCATCAAGCGGTTCGCACCCATATGGGCAATTATTTTTGAAGGGCTAGTCACTCATTTGGCTGAGATTGCTGCCCCCTATAATCATTGGCACCCTTCAAAAATTATTACCCATATATAAAAGAAGCCTTGTTTACAAAAAAAGAATGGAGAATCCCAATTCTATTAATCAGAATGTTAGAGAAATCACGGTCCAATAGTTGGCAGAAGATGTCAGTATAGGTTACAGAGAGGAGTATGTGTGTCTAACAAATTGTTTCCAACAGGACTGAGAGAAAAGTAAAAAGAATACAGGTCAATCTTTGAGAAAGTATAAAGATATAAAGCTTTTAAAGGATATATAGTATATAAAGGACCCTTTGTGTTTGTGTGGTTTAAAACAGTATACAAGGTCTGTGAGAAAGAGAGAGAAATAGTGCGGAGTAAATCTCATGATTAAAGAGGAATGTTATAAATGAAAGAGAATGTAAAATAGCAAAAGGAAAACCTTCGAAATGTACATGTTGTTCCCGTAATAGTAATATTTGTGGATCTTGGCGAATAATTGATAATAATGGTATTATTACATTATGGTGCAAACACCACCATTCTTCTTTTGTGCGTCCTCTTTTTTCTTGGCCTCAGCGACTTCAGCCTCAATCTCTTCGCGGAATGCGGCCCGGACAAAAATTTCCTCAATATTGACCTTATTTTTGGCGGATGATTCGATATATGGGCACCCAAACTCTTGGGCAAGACCCTTGGCTTCGTCGTATGACACGACCCGTGAATCGGCCAGATCGGTCTTGTTTCCAACCAGAACCATGTTTACATGCTGATTTCCAGTCTGATCGACCAGCTTATCGTGTATAGTAATGGCCATTTCGTAGCTCTCGCGTGAGTTTACGGAATATACGACTATAAAGGCCTGTACGCCCACGGTATAGCGAGAATTGAGCTGTGAAAATTCATCCTATCATCCAAAAAAGACAATGCACGCACAGAAACATATATAAAATACATCATAGTTAGTTGGATATGTACAGACGTATTATCAGGACTTCTTCTTCACAGGGCACATGGCTACAGTGGCAAGATCGATGTGATATCAGGGAAAGATCACATGGCACAATGCGCGATTGAAAGAAACTGCCTCCCTGATCACCCATTCCTTCCTCCAAAAAAGAATGATTACTGGAAATAGCAAACAATAGGGGTGTGGGGAGTTGCTGGAGCGAGCACCCACCACAAACGCGTGTGCATAAGTTAATGGCTGGGCAAGTAAACATGGCAAAGAAATTATGCGTTGCAAAATAGCGAGATAAACACAACACACAGCCATACGAGCAGCACAGCTCATGGAGCCTGACTGAAATGGTTCATAGAAGTGCAGCAATAATGGAGGAGGGCAAAAGGAAGCGGGGAATTAAGAACTTGGAGTAGCACAGCAAAGAAGAAGCAAAACTAAACACACATACCTGGCCAGCAGTATCGTATATGGCAATATTGTACTTGCTTCCTCTAAATTCGACTTGCTTCTCCACTATATTTTCGATAGTTGGATAATAATTCGAGACGAAGGCATTCTCGATGTATTGGAACACCAGACTGGACTTTCCTATGGACATCAACAGTGTGTATGTATAGGGAATTCTTGAGTGATGCTGAAGCAGCGGGGATCAGAGAAAGCGTGTATGCGCGCGCATAGGTATAGAAAGGCATATGTATGTATGCGCGAGAGCATATATAGAAAGGCTATAGAGAGCCGAAGAAGAGAAACAACTTACCAACACCGCGGTGCCCTAGAACAGCAACCTTTCTCTCTTTGATGTTGTCCATTATAGTAGATATTGTGCTTTTGCCTATCTAGCTGGTCGGTTAAAAGGGTCGAGGGGGATATAATGCGGGAGCAAAATACAAAAATGAGGCAAAATTATAAAAGTTGAAAGATTCTTGTAGTGCTGAATAATAGGGGAGAGCCGGCTATTTAACGATTTTGGGACAACAACGGAAAGCAGCAGTATTATCAACAGCAGCAGGAATGACAATTATTATTGTTGTTATTGTTATTCAGAGAGATGGATAGAAAGGCAGAGGTCAGTTCAGGCACACGCGCAGTCTTGAACCAAGAAGCACAACGGATGTATATGCGGGTCTGAAGCACAAGCACGCCTAGCTGATAAGCCGTTAGTAGTAGTTACGCAGCCCCGTGATATTAAGGAAGAGATAAGGCACAGCGCTGGCTGGGTGGGTATGATGCAGCTGGAAACAAAGAACAGGAAATGAAAAGGCTTCTTTGAGGCAGCCCGAAAGCGAGAACGCAGTACCGTACAGACGGAAGGCAGGGAGATAGAAGGCGGGGCCAAGGAAAGAAGAGCGCGGGTTGCAGCTACA
Source organism: Mycoemilia scoparia (assembly GCA_027575805.1). Classification (NCBI taxonomy): domain Eukaryota; kingdom Fungi; phylum Kickxellomycota; class Kickxellomycetes; order Kickxellales; family Kickxellaceae; genus Mycoemilia; species Mycoemilia scoparia. The sequence goes on along the minus strand of JANBPU010000012.1, from coordinate 9,638 downwards.
CGGACTCCTTGCAGGGCTATAAAAGACAAGGGAAAATAAGAAGGTGAGATGGGGAAAGACTTAGCCGGGGCCAACAGGCTGCTTTATCAGCGACGGAAAGAATTTCAGCTAAGGGCAGCGGGCGTGAGCGGTACAGGGATGATGATGGGAGGGCACCGCCAGAACAGTAAAGCGATCCATCAGCTTGAAATTGGCATGCAGAGACGCAGTATAGCCTATCACGCTTGCATACAGACATGCACAAGATTTTGAGCGCGTAGTGGCTGGTGTTTTGACTATTGTCGATCAACTACACATGGGGATGCTGGAAGACCATGGAGGAGGCTTTGTGCCCGCAAGCTTCCTTCATCAAAATCATCACCTTTTATCAGCCGCCACCAACCACTTCTGCTTTGCCACACCCACCCTAACCATCGCCCTCTGCTTCCTCCCCGGCTCTGGTCGCTGCGCTGGGCTTTCCCACGACGTCCCGCCTTCCTCCCCATCCATGGAGAGGTGCCCAAGAAGCCAAAGCTCTGCATTTCATGATGCGGGCCCTTCCCTATGACCCCTGAGCCCTGGGTCCTGTCTTTGAGATCGGCAGACACGGTTACAGCTCTTCGGCCCTCCCCGCCTGCCTATGTGAGTACGCACCTTGTTTGATCTGCGTAATCGATAGTGTGTTCTGGCTGGTGTTCCACATTGGTGGGACTGGGTTGGGACACTCGATATCTGGCCTGTTACATCATGAGCTCTGATTTCAAATCTATATCCATTGCCCAAGGATCTTGATTGTGTAGCGCCAGACACTCCCACCACCCTTCCATTTTGTAAAAAAATGCAATGCCTCATGCTTGCCACATGCCCATGAACAACAGCCATTTCTGGATAATCTCGGCTTAGTTCTGGCTCGCTTCCTCCGAAGTCATGAACCGCCATGCTGCCACCACTTTCGCTATATGGCGTAAATTCATCGGTGATCAGATGCATTGTAGGAAGAGCAGAGTCCTCAGGCTTTGGCCCCGCCATGTGCCAATTCACGCCCAACGCTCTTAGGGACCCAGCATTTTGTCCAGCTCAACTCCAAGGTGCCTGCTATATTGCCGTTGCTACCACCTAGAAAAAGCCCCAGCCCAGCTCCAGGATGCCTAAAGCTGCGCCACTTCAGAGAAAATGTACACCTCAAACTTGTTGCTGATTTACATTTTAATGTTGCCTTTTTAAATCGATCACCAAACAATCAGCTTCGCCATTTATATCACATATTTCTTATTATAACACCACCACACAGTCTGGATTTTATCCGTATAGTGCCGCCACATCATCGCTATGCTAGGGGAGATGCTTCTATTGTTTGAGTTATTGTAAAACTGATGTCAAAAGCAATATTGTTGTGTCTCGTACAAACACTTTGGTACGCCTCTATTATAATGTTTTATTTATCTATGTATTATCTTTTTTGTTTTCAAGGCCAGTGTGTGCAAATTTGGCTCTTCTTAATTAGTGTCAATCTACTACCAACTAGAATTCTCCTTAAAAGTAGAGACTAGCTACTTTAAGCTCATGCAAAGTTCGCCGTTCTTGTCAAAATGTATTGCTGGGCGTTTTGATTGTCCGATGTTGTGCTCTTTAATTAGTAGCGCGTACTTCAATGCGCTGTCGGTGTCACCTCTGGCAGAATACGCCCTCTTTAGGGCATGTATCGCCTCAAATGTTAAGCGTGGCGGGTTAAATTCGCCTGCTGCTTCTTTAGCCAAGCTCTCGGCAAGTTTCCAGCCCTCGTCAGAGCCAATATCAATGCTGGCCTCGATGGTTTCGCCATAGCCCATGGCATCCTGTTCAATCCCAAACTCTTCGTATGAATCAAATAGCATGTATATGCTGCTTAACAATCCTTTTGCTGTTTCGCTCTCTACACCCTCAAGCTGAACTGCTTTCTTGCCCTTGGTGCCGAGAAGCCTAATCAGCTTTGCCATAGAAAGCTTAGTTGGGAATTGCTTGTACTTCCAGCGGTCGAGGATGACTTTGGTGGCAATTTCAGGGGTACCCGCCCTCTCAGCCGCGTCTACAAAGTAGTGTGTGATCTTTTCATTCATCACCAGTGGCGACAGCCTCCAGCGTTCCATCAATTTGACACCAATTTCAAGCTCTTCAAGACTTGACACCTTCATGAGGTAGTTTTCCAGTGTCGATTGTCTAGGAAGCAAGTGCTTGGCATTGATGTCCGACAGTCGGTCCATACAATCAGCATAGACCTGCCACATCTCGTCTCTGACACCTTCGGGTTTTTCTCCAATTGATGTTTCATCAGCTTCTGGCTCTTCTACAGATTCGCTAGAATACCATCTATTCATAGCTACAGAGGTTCACATGGATTGTTAATTTATGTTCAGTCTCGGTGTTTTGTCCTTTGCCAAGTTGTTGTATTGTGCTTGATCACCTCAGCATTTGTCAGCTCTTCGATCTATCTTTTTGTATTTGATGCGCTATTTACCTTTATTGCTCTTGGCAGTGATGCTCCTTCCATTATATATCTCGTACTTGTTTGCGATTATTGGGTTTGCATTGTTGAATTTGTTACTACGAAGCATAGCGTTTTTGGATATGTTGCCTATTACATCATGGATCACAGTAAGGTAAAAGATTAAAGGATGCTGTGGGCGGGATTTATCTAATATGCAACACCCTCTAGAGGATCATAAATGTATATTTTGCTATCTTACATGCTCCATATTTGTTGATGGTTGCAAATGCTCGCTTAGAAATTTGGTTTGGAAGCCGATTGAAAAGACCCCTTGCCTGGCGACTATTGTAAATTAGGCTCATTTTTACTGGATTCGTAGAAAAACAATGAAAGAAAAACAACCAAAACGCTGTTGATGGTTTCATCTTGAGCTCTTTTTTATTCTATGATAAATAGCTTTTTAGGTGATTATGTTGATCATCATCTTTTGCTGATAATATAATCAAATCATCAATCTTGGCAAGCCTACTTGCTTTACTTGTAGGGAAGTCCTGGGTTTCTGCAACCAATTTCAGTATTACAGGACAAATCCATTAGATAAATTTTGGGTAGATGAAATGGAAAATATTTGCTAGTGGTCTAATCTTGTATCCATTTAGAACATATTATGTAAATAGTATTTTGTTTTTAATAAAGGAAATAGAAAAACGCAGAGGCGATAAAGGGGCTTTTTGTAGGGATTAATCAAACTGTTCCAGATCACTTGCTGATTCATCATCAGAGTCATCATCTTCGCGGTCAGAGTCCTGAGAATCGGAGTCTTCATCCTCAGATCTGTCTGTCCATTCAGCTCCAATGTCACTTCCATCAGTAGTAGATTCGCCATCTAGCATGGGGTGTTCCTCGTCCATCATATCGGTGTCCTCGTCTTCATCCTCCTCACCTTCTACATACACATTGAGCGCTTGGCTCTGGTCACCCGATCTTTCGCTGTCTAGCCCTTGACCCTTAGACTGCTCCGAGCGGGCACGAATCTGCTGTTCCAACATGTCAACACGGCCTTGAAGACGCAAAAGTTTGTTATTAACGCTCAATCTGGAATCGATAACCTGGTAGAACGCAGCTAGCTGCTTGACCAGCTGTGGAACAGAAGCCAAATAGGCCGAGTGAGTAATTAGCAAGGCTCTGATCCATGGGATGAGTTCATTGGCTCTCAATGGGGAGCTCTGGAATCTGATGAATAGCTGTTGTATAAATGGCAAGACATAGGCAGCAGGAAGCCTGTTGACAGTCTCCCGAACCACAGTGCTGCGAGAAGAGTTGGAGAGGACAGTTTCAAGGAGAGGGTTGTCCTGACTATGAAGGGCCTGGACAAGCACGCGGACCAGGGATGTGGCCTTAGGAGTTGGTCCTTTCTTTTGTCCATCTATTATAGCCCCGTCTGCAGTGGCAGATTCAGAGCTCAATTTATTTGGCTGGTCAATCAAGCCCATCTCCTTCATGCGATCCTCAAGGGTAGGAACCAAAGATTTAGTGCTAGCACCGACTGGGTCCATGTTTATTGGACCAAGGACTGTAGCTTGAGACTCATCGTATGTCTTGACGCTATTTTGTAAATTCTGGGCAGCCTGGGATTGGGCATTTCCATTGTTCATTAGTAGGTTGTTTTGGGTATCACGCTCAAGCTCCATTAGTGCCGGGATGTTTTCGCTGTTGTTCTCATCTGTAAGCACAACAGTCTCAAATACGGGCTTGAGTAGGTTTCCATATACAAGCAGCGCACTCTGGCTACTGCCACTTTGCTGCCAGAATCGGGCAAGGATAATTGGCACCACATTAGAATCCTTTGATTTGATCTCAATCTTTGTATCTGGTGACTCTGATAGCGGTTTTTTAGATTTTTCGGAAATAAGTTTTGCTATGTTACTTTTTGATGCGATGTTATACCATACACCCGCAGACCCATCCTCAACCATTGCAATGACGCTGCCATTGTCTGAAACATCAATTGTCAGCACATCGCTATCCATAACAAGAGCTGCAACGGCTGGCTTGGCACCCGTTTTCCCGTCATTTTCATCGCGAGCAGGCCAAACATAGACAAATCGGTCGCTTCCAGCGGCAGTGATGATGGACTTTTCACCTGGACCCCAGAGCAAATCTGTGATGTTTGATCCGTGACCAGTAAACGAGCAGCTTGTAGACTTCGAGGCAAGATCAACGATTTCTACAGAATGACTGGCAACAGCAAGTCTCTTTCCTTTGCTGTCAATCTGGATGCGCGAGACGCCCGTAAGGGAAGTCTTGAAATGAGAAACAATTGTGTTGCTCAGCAAGTCCCATTCGACAATCTTTCCAGTAGTATCACAGGACCAGCACCGGGGTTGCTTTCTATCTGCTGATTCTCCAAATGTTATGTCTTGCACTGCCATTGTGTGGCCTCCATCAAGCTGGCTGATGATCTTGTTCTGTGCTGGCGAATATAAAGCAATAGAGCCATCCTGTAGTCCAATGGCAGCCAAAAGAGTCTTGGTCTGATTTTTGCTTGTAGCATCACTCTTTCTCTTTTTCGATTTTGTTTCCTTGATCACATCTGAGCGAACCAGTCCAAATTCTATACATGTAAATCTCTTTAGCTTTTCCTGATCATTCGATGCCTTAAGCTCTCCAATCGCCGCAGAGTTGTGAACGTCAAAAATGCGGAGCCTATGTCTGTCTACGGTCTGATTTACTAGCGCCAAGTAGTTTACATTGCCATCGGCTGCTTTTCTTCCCTGGTCAAAGGCATACATGGGCCTCTCCCGAATTACTGTATTATCATACAATGCGCTCGAATGAGCCTTTGGCTTTTTGGTGCTTCCACTTCGTTTTACCATTGTCGCTGATATATCTTATCTTTATTTCCTATTGTGTGGTGCTTGTTAAGCCAATATACTATCTATGAAAACGAATTCAAATATTTTGTTGATGCGAATATTCAAATTCAAATATTATTGGAACTAGGCTCTTTGTGAAATTGCATTCATAGTTCCATACATAGTTTGACTTACTCTCAAAGGAGATGAAGATGGCTATATAATCAGTTTTGGGTATTATATATAGGTTATTAAAACACAAGTAACAAGTAGCAGGTAGCCTTTTAAAATTTTGAAAAAGTATGCTTAACCAGAGATCACTTTTTCACTTCATCCTCTTACAAAAAAATTAATAATCAGATTTTTAGCTTGATCGGCTGATCAGACTAGTAACTAATTTTTAATGTTTTTCAGGTTTTGGTCAAAAATGGGAGATCTAAACAAAATGAAATGTAATGCAAAATTGTTGGATGTTTTGAATAATTATTGAATGCTATTTGGGAAATATCCTTTATGGGGCTACATAATATTTATTACATTGGGAAAATGATATATTTTCCTGCTTCATTATAGTTATAAACAATAAATATTGTATCATTTTTAGCTAGACCCATAAAGCAATTTTAATAAAAAATATGATTAAATATTCGTGACATTTGGAAATATGTGCATATAGCAATCAGGAGGATCTAACACTATACTTTTGTATTCAATCATGGCAACCGGTGATTCGAGTACTTCAGAAGAGCGGGAAAATGCGCTTTTACATCATTACCAAACCCAAGAATTTGAATTAGAAAAGTGGGAGGCGGGCGAGTCTAAGCTTTCCAAGTCTGATCTAATGTCCAGAAGCCAATTATGCCAACAACTATTAGCAAGTAGTGTGGCCAGATTATCAGCCGAAGAATACAGAAAGAACAAAAATGGCCACCAGCACAACAATATACTCGAAACCTCTATCCAGATTAGCGAAATTGATGAAGTAGCCTTAAAGCAGCAGAAACTAGCACCATCGCTATACAAACATGCCAATGATGTACGAAAACAATTTATTAAAAAGCACCTTGACAGAATGGCAAAATCAAGGAAGAGCAGTGTTGAACCAGCAATAAAAAGCGCCAAAGCAACTGGGTTAACTGAGGATTTCATAAAAGGATTGGTAAGCTGTTTATATGTGTTCTTTCCATAAGCTAGTCGGTTCAAAGTGTGCTCTTAGGATAACTATAATGTATATTCTTGTGAATTGCAAAAAGTCTTTTGCATATTTGGATTTAGACAATGATAAGCAGAAGCAGCCCTTAAGGTCGCAAAATACAATTGTTAACCCAGGAGTGATTACCACAGTGTCTTCCAGGTCCATTCCAAATAATAATCCAAAGATAAATTCTCAAATGTATGGTCCAACAATGCATGCCAATAGCAGTTCTAGGGCCACCCATAGCCAATTCTCAAAGCGTACTGTATCAGATGAATCGGGAATTAACAATGGTGCTGGTGCACACTCTATGGATCAGCCAAAAGCTGGTGGGTATTTCAGCGAGGGTAATGAAACTAGCACTCCTATACCACCCAAGAGCAGTAATAATGAAAGACAGACAGAATTTGTTACTGGGCTTCAACAACGGTCAATTGAGCAGAAAAAGAAGTTTTCTTGTGGCGAGACTTCGAGGCCAACCGGGTATAGCAGAAATGCTGTGCGTGGGGGACTTGGGTCCGGAAAGTATGATCCAGCTTCTTCATTGGTTAACAATGGAGCCTTATCTATGCCTGGTCAAAGAAGAGGTCCTCCAGTAAGCGATAGCAATGCAGGATCATATTATAGCAATTCATTAAACTATTCTTCAACCGAAGAAAATGGTGGTATGTCAACATCACTACACCCCAAAAAGAGAAGAAAGCAGCTGGGAAATGCCGGTCGTCGGGGCTTTGTCCCACCTCTCCAGAGAAATAGAACAGATAGCAGAGACGACTTTGATGATGTTAAGAACTCCCTTGGGTAAGCCAAAGGATTTATTATATATTACATGCTATAAATTACTATATTAATGAAATTATTAATACTGTATTTTATTATATACAGCCATTACAATAACAATGATAACGAAAAGTCAAGCGGGCCCAAGAGGAATACCAATGGGGGCAACGTTGGTAGAGGTGGAGGCGGTGATGGAGGCCCAGAAGTTCCAGATGAGGAGGTCGATGAGCGACTCAAGAACATTGATCCAAAAATGATAGAAACTATAAAGAACGAGGTATTGTATTAAATTCCCATCACTATTTGATATACAATTTATAGAAATTTAACAAATACATTTTATTTAGATCATGTTTCAATCCATACCCATTACTTGGGATGATATTGCTGGATTGGACCACGCAAAAGATTCCATCAGAGAAATTATTATTTGGCCTATGTTACGACCGTAAGACCCATTTTTATGTTGTGTTGCGACTTATACAGTCTTTCCAAAAGATTTTGATCAAAGTTGTTTGTTTAAATAGCGATATATTTACTGGGCTTCGTGGACCTCCTAAAGGGCTCTTGCTGTTTGGTCCACCAGGAACAGGTAAGTATGCTATTTTGTTTAAAGAGATGTTGTAGCAAAATGTGAAATCGGCCTGTATATCACGAACTTTTTATAATTTATTAGGAAAAACGCTGATTGGAAAGTGTATTGCTAGGTAAGACACTGTTTTTAACATAGATGATATCATCCTGTGATCTATAGGCAAGTATGCCTAATTTAGATATAATATACTTATATAGTCAATCTGGGGCGACCTTCTTCAGCATCAGCTCTTCATCGCTTACATCGAAATGGGTTGGTGAAGGCGAAAAGATGGCAAGTATAATAGCAAAAAGAACACATGCAATGTTTATTTGTCTATAAATCACCCAAAGTATCATGACTGAATTTTACGTTATTAGGTTAGGGCTCTATTTGCCGTAGCAAGGTGCCATCAACCAGCTGTCATATTTATTGACGAGGTATGATATCTTATACTATTCTATATTTGTATATATTTTATTAGCTTTAACTGAGTACTAATGTCTGTGTTGAATATTAGATTGATTCTCTGCTTACTCAAAGAACTGATGGGGAAAATGAGGCTTCTCGAAGGATAAAAACAGAATTTCTCATTCAATTTGTAAGTGCAGACATAGCTATCCGCCTTTTTCTGTTTTAAAACCAGACCTTAAAATCTTTCTTTTTATTACAACCATAGGATGGATGCGGAACAACGGCTGAAGAGGACAGGATTCTCATAATTGGAGCAACTAATCGGTAAGTTGGAAATAAATGTATCATATACATATATATGTTGGACCCAAGGCTAATATATGGATACTTGACTATAGTCCACAAGAAATTGATGAGGCGGCGAGTAAGTGCTTTAGTATACATGTACCGCCTTTTAAACAATTCAGCATTCTAATATATTTGATGTTCACCTAATAAGGACGTCGCTTTCGGAAAAGGTTCTATATCCCCCTGCCTGATATGGGAGGAAGGGTAGCTCTAATGAAGAATCTCCTCAAGAAGCAGAAAAACGAGTTGACAGAGAGCGACATTGTCTCAATCTGCGAAAGAGCTGATGGGTATTCCGGATCAGATATGGATGGGTTGTGTCGTGGTAAGACATAGTAGACTTTTAATAAATATTTGACTTATTAGTTGAATAGAAAAATCTTATGCACCGTATTTTATATACCTTTAGAGGCGGCCCTAGGACCTATAAGGTCTATTACCGATATACGCAACATCAATGGTAAGGTACCTGTGTTTTCCGAATCCCAAATATGCAAAACGATACACATATATTTATACTGGCAGTATTTTTTGAAAACAGCTGATGATGTCAGACCAATAAACTATGATGACTTTATTGATGCAATGACTCAAGGTAAGTCAACATCCAAACATTCAATTTATATACATACAGACACACATATACAATGCATTCTATATTAAGCCTTGACTATTGTATAGTACGTGCAAGTGTGAGCGACAAGGATCTCCAAGAGTATGTCGAGTGGAACAATATGTTTGGCAGCATTGGGAAAATAGTAAAACCATAAAACACTGCCAAAAAATAGATGTGCCTATTTTATAATAGAGTCTTTTCAGTGGCTTATTGGGCTATTGTGAGCTAAAGCTTGTCCGAAATGAATAGTGGGCTGCTTTGTAACCTGCTTTCCTAGAAGACCACATTATATTATAATGAGTGTTTTGCAGTCCTGGTGATAACATTTATATTATAATATACTTGTCTGTTTTTGACTTTACGAAAATCTTGGTTTTGTTGGAATTTAGATGGCCCAATACCAGATGTCAGCT